>OVBE01001404.1:0-37069 GCA_900406425.1 Iberis pinnata | reverse complement strand
TATATATATATATATATATATATATATATAATAGAGCATAGAACACATAGTTTAAAACAAAACCTTCCCAAACAGAGAGGGGAGTACGAATCATAGGTATAACAACACACTACATATCCTTTAAAATCTCTCACTTTCGAATAAACCCTTCAGCCAAGAGGGGTATCCAGTAGCAACGTAAGAGTGAAATCGACCATCACAAATGACACTCTGAGAAATCATCTTAGCTCCTTGATTACAATATTTATCCTAAAATTGTAGACACCAATGTTCTTTGTTCTCTGTGAATCTCAACAGAGGAGCAAGAAAACTAAGCCAGGCTGGGAAATCATTTGGCCTATGGAAAGCGTTAATAATGTCAAGTGACAAACTGCAAAATATCACTCTTTGATGATGCAGGCTGTGCATACTTTCCAGAGCCCATTCCCAGCTTTTGAATTTGGCTTCAGCTAAAGACATAACTTGGGAATAAGAATGTCTACTATGAGCAAGTATGTCACCTTTATGATTACGTATCACCCACACCACTCCCACTATGGATAGAGAACTAGACCAAGAAAAATTGAGATTACATTTAACTTTATCTTCCAAGGGTGGCTGCCAAGTTTTCAAATCAGACACTATAACAATATTGTTCGCGTTTGAAACTGTAGGTCCTGGTTGAGCTGTAAACCATTGATTCCTAGAGTACTTAATTAGCTGAATTCACCAGATCAAGTGATGAGACTTGAGAACCATTGAAAAATATGATGTTTTGATTCTTCCATAGATGCCACAAAACCCACAGTCCTAGGGATTGCTGTTCTTTTGGTAATTGTCAGTACCTTTTTAGCTTGAAAATGAAGTCCATGTTTGTATAAACGGATGAAAAAAAACCTTCAGGAGGATGAGGAATATCATATAATGGCCATCTTTTTCTAGCAAATGAGCATTGGAACAAGATATGATTAATTGTTTCTTCATCACCGCAGAGGAAACAAGCATCCGAGACTCTCATACCTCTTGATTTAAGGCGATTAGACACCGCTAAATCACCCCAAAGAATACACCAAACAAAGTGCTTAAGCTTAGAAGGTCCCAAAACTTTCCAGCATTCTTCATATAGAGCATTGAGAGATGGTTGAGATTCATCCTCTGTAAATAGTGCAAAGTGTTTTGAGCGATATCCTAATTTATACATCGACTTAACTGAGAATATGCCATCTTTTGTGTAGTGCCAAACATATGAATTTGGCCGGCCTATTACAGGTCGACGCTGGCATAACACTCGTACATCCCCAGGATCAAAAAGCTCATGAACTTTAGACATGTTCCAGTCCTGTCTTTGATGATTAATTATGGAGTTAATTGTGTCAGACAAATTGATCTTTGTGCTCCTTCTCTTTGGTCTTCTCGGATGTTTATCCCACAACCACCTATCATACCATAAGTTCGTATTCGTGTCATCGCCAATAACCTTTCCCAACCCTTGAATCGGAAGCTCTCGCCCAAATAAAACACTTCGCCAAATACATGAGGGTCTCTTTCCTAGGACAGCCTTTAAAATATTAGTATCCGGGAAATACCTGCCCTTGAACACTCTAGCAAAGAGGCTGTTAGGTTCCTTATAATTCGCCATGACTGCTTCGCCAAGATTGCTTGGTTAAAAATAATTAGATTCCTAAAGCCAATTCCCCCCCCCTCCCCACTTTTTTCGGCATTGAAAGGATATCTTGATTAAGCCAGTGTATCTTACGTCTTGTTCCACCAAAAATCTGTGATGATGCTGGCTAACATCTTACAAAGCGTAATAGGAAATTTAAAACAAGTCATCGCATACATCAGTAATGCTAAAGCCACTGATTTAATAAGGATCTTTTTGCCTCCCAAAGATAAATTCTTTGCATACCACCTTGTAAGCCTCTGAGTTAACCTCTCTTTGATATAACTCAGTAATTTTTGTTTAGATCCACTAAGACACCAAATACTTGCTTTCTCCTCCCAAGTTAATAATACCAGAATAATTTTGATCTAATCCTTTACTCCTATTGTCACACTGCTTCCGAAAGTAACTGCAGACTTGGAGAGATTGATTTGTTGTCCAGATAGAGATTGATAGATCTTGAAGCATTGTATCAAAGCTCGAGTTTATTCTTTTGACACCTCACATGAACAGTCTTTCATCGGCAAAGAGAAGGTGAGTAATAGATGTCCATACTGATGAAAGCTTACCCATGTAATCAACTTTTTAGCTTCAACTTTGTTGATAATGTGAATAAGCGCTTCAGTTCCGAGAACAAAAAGAAAAGGGGATAAATGATCCCTTTGTCTTAATCCTCTTTGCGATGTGGTATTACCATAAGCCTGACCATTAATCAAAATATGATATCGAACTTTAGTGATGCACATCATCACCCATTCTCTCCATTGATCACAAAATCCTAAATGTTTGAGAATTTCCTCCATAAAACGCCACTCAACACGATCATATGCCTTGGACATGTCTGTTTTAACAGCATAAATTCCTCCGAAAGCTCCGGGATAATATTTAAACCGTGTATCACTTCATGGGCAATGGAAATGTTGTCCGAGATTAACCTTTCAGCAACGAAAGCAGTTTGAGTCTGAGATATAATCAGCTTCAGAACCGGTTGTAAGCGATGAACAACTATCTTCGATATGATCTTATAAATCACCGGACACAAGCTAATTAGCCGGAGTTCCATCATCCTAGTCGGATTAGGGACCTTCGGAATTAGACTAATGTGAGTAAGATCCCAGTTCCTGTTAAATCTCCATTCTGAGAAAAATTCTTGAATCTCCGCTATCACCTTATCTTTTACTATCTCCCAATACGTTTTCAAAAAAACACCTGTGAATCCGTCATGACCCGGAGCACTATCACCCTTAATAGATAACATAGCTTCTCGCACTTCATCTCTTGTAACAGGTCTAACTAAATCATCGTTCATTGCCTGCAAAATCCTTGGATTAAAATATGAAAACATTTAATCGTACATGCTTGTAGTGTCCAAAGCAGTAGTAGTGAAGAGTTCTTCAAAATATTTGATAGCAACCTGACTTTTCTCTTGGTCCGATGTATGCTTAACACCATCGTCGTCTATCAAAGTCTCAAGTATGTGTCTTGATCTATTGGCTTTGACCAAAGTGTGAAAGAATTTAGTGTTTTTGTCTCCATTTTGCAACCATTTCTCCCTGCTTTCTTGTCTATAAAATTCCTCTTATCTTTTATAAGCAATAGCTAAATCCTCCTTAAGCTTATTCATCTTCCAAAAATTAGGATTAAGTTTACTTGTTTCTTCATTATAAGCTGCCCGAAGTTCCCTGATTTTAGCTTTAGAGTTTGAGTCATTACAACTCTTCCACTTGCAGATAGAATGCATATAGTGAGTAAGAAGATTGAAAACATGGGATTCTCGTTGATTTGGGTTTTCAGTCCAGACTTTGCTAACAGTCTCATAAATGTTTGGATCTTCCGCCCATCTCTTATCAAAGCGGAATAGTCGCTTTTTCGATAACTCTTCCCCGTATTTCTTCATTAAAACATGTCGATGATCGGAGCCAATTCATTCAAGAAACCATTGGTGAGATTGCGGAAAAAAATCAAACCAAGCCAGGTTCCCAAAACACCTTTCTAAACAGCACTGAATCCATTTATCAAAACATTTTCCCGCCCAAGTAAACTGATTACCCGTGCTGCTCAAGTCTCGCATATCACACACACCCAACATATCCCGGAAATCCTTAAAGTAAGATGCACTTCTAAAAGGGCCTCCTAACTTTTCATCATTGGATTTGATGGCATTAAAATCGCCTATCATACACCATGGTTCTTTCCTTCTCACATCTATTCTCATTAGTATTTCCCACACATATTTCTTTTTTTTATATACCAGATCCCCGTAAACACAAGTAATATAAATAAAATAAAGTTAATATATAGTAGGTAAGTTTATAACCTTAATAGTTGTTAAAATAAATTTTATCTCATGATTTTATCAGCAAATTACAGAAAAATTTATGTTTTTAAAATACATTATTTGATTTTATTTATTTCTATTGTAACATAACATAAAAATACATGTAAATAATGTGATGTTATATTATGTATTATATATGTATATAATATTTTATATATTTAGACTAAGTCGATTATATATCAAAAAAATTATATAATATTTAAAGAGTGCATTTATAAAAGTAACCTGCTGCATTACAAAATTTGCTATTCGTTTTTTTCTTTAAAATGGATATCATTAATTAATGACATTTTAGGGTGGGACATTAATATACGCGCGTGCACATACACACACACACATATATATATATATATATATATATATATAGGAAAATTAAAATAGACTTTCAAAAATATATAACTTACAAATAATATATCATCAATCAAAAATAATTAAAATATATCAACTATATGAAATCATTTAGATAAATATGATGCATGATTATTTTTAAAAAAAACCATGTATATAATAATTTAGAATAGTATTTTGTGGTGCGTGTTAGAGTTATTTATTTTAGATCATTTTTTATCATGCGTTTGACATAAAAATATTTAACAGTTGTGTTATATTATTAATTATGTACTACATACAGTATATAAAATATAAATATAAATTTGTTGATTTTAGAATCATGATTTTTCTTTATTCTACGTCAATATCTTACAAATTGTTACATGATACACGAAATAAAATTTTAAATAATAATTTCATGTAATTACTATAAACTTTTACTTTATTCGTTTCAAAATTATTAATAATTATTTATTTAATTTAGAAATGATTTACTCATAAAAGAAATTTTAGTTCAAATGAAAAATATAAGATATAGAAAATAATTTTATGATAGTTAAATATCATTATATAATATGTATATATATATATATATATATATATATGATCATATGTTGGGTTTAATTAAGCTAAATAATCTCAAATGCATTATAAAAATAGTAAAAAATAATTTATAAAGTTACATATAATAATTTTGATAATATTTAAGTCTTGCTAATTAAAACTCACAAAATAAAAAATATTTATAGTGAGAACTATTATAATATCGATATGAAAGTAAAGCACATACAACCATTTAAAATTAAACATCACCAAAAAATATATTTTTTTAAAAAATCATAATCCCAAGCATAGTATGGGTCAGATTATAGTTCCCATTTGTTAGGTTATTAGACATAATTTTTGGTAAAATTTATTAGTATATTACAGATTTATAGTTTTTGATTTAGAATATTTATATAATATTATTTATTAAATTTTACAAAATATTATATATTATTACTTTAATATTATCATCTATCACATTTACAATATTTACTAACATTATTTATATAAAATTAAAACATTTAAATTCTTACAAATTTTATTGAAAACTCTATATTAATTATAAAAAATATTTGAAATTTATATGTATGTAATATAGTTTTTTCGATTATAATTATGTTAATATAAATATTATGTTAAATATTTCATTACATAAAAATATTATATTAATGTATTTAAATACATTACGCTAAACATAATATTTACATTACACCTATATAACTATTTTGAATATTATAATTTAATGTTATATATAGTTGGGTCATGGTTTATCAATTTATTTATTAAGGTCTATTTTAAATGCAAGCCCAATAAAACTTGGTAAATCTAATATAGGTAAGGATATATCTAAATTTTGAAGTCGGATATTTTATATATGAAAAATCTTTAAGAATTTGACGGAAAAATCTGTTTCCGCATTTTAAGAAAAACCTGTTTCCACATTTTTTTAAGGAAAAACGTGTTTTGGTATTCTTGGTAGATGGAAGAAAAATATGTTTTCTCCACGTTTGTTTGTCCATTACATATTTGAGATGTTGAGATGCTGAACCTAAACTCGCATTTTTTAGCATCTCAAATATCTACAAAATTTAGATTTTAGTATTTTGAATTGATATGCTGCATCTTGATACTGATATTAATGTGATCAAACGAACAACATTTGAACTTTGTCTCTAAATGCAACATTTAAATACAGAAACGAACATGTCCTAAGTCGATTCATGAGAGTTAAATATTCAATATAATTATAGAAATAATAAATCGATCATGTTTATGTAAAAAAAAGAAAACTTACATTTAAATAAAAAAATAAATATTACCCCGCGTAAAAGTTTTTTTAGCTTATTATTTTAATTACTATATCATTTTAAGCCTATTTTATTAATTCTCCAGGGTGCGCTAACATAAAGACATATTCGCGTAAGTTTTCAAATCATATAACTAATTATTCGATACCAAAAGAAATGAAGTATTTTTTATTGGTAGTTAAAATTGTTCTTATCATGCTTTTTTAGGATCCACACGTTTTAAAATCGGGTCAAGCAAATCGTTTAATTCAAAATGATTTTTTCTTGAATTGAACTCAAGACTGTTAAATCAAAATGTAAATTTTTGTTGAATTTGACCTTGCAATTTTTTTGGTTCTTCGTAAATTTTAGACCAATGATATTTTCTGTAAATATGTGCTTTATTTTGACTTCCTTTCTGTATTTGTACTTTTTCTTTAATAGTAAAGATTCGATACAAAAAATCAGGTATATTTTATTGGTAGTTTAAATTGTTCTTATCATGCTTTTTTTTGTAATGGTGAAATTGGTAAAAGTTTAAATGTTCTCATCACTCTTTCCTTGATATTTTTGGTTTAAACTATTCTTCTTCTTTTTTTTTCAAACACTGATCCTATTTTTTCAATCGTATTTATTAGTTTATGTTTTCGTGTATATAAAAGAATATTATCTTCAAATATATATATATATATATAAAAGAATACATGGGTATTTAGATATCAGTTATATTACACCTAATTATCTTACACATATTCCTAACAACCTTTTCTATTTCCCGCCATTTCTTCGTTGTGCGTCTAATCCTAATCACGTCGTTGTCATTATTACTAATTTGATCAAAGTAGGAAAAGGGATGGTTAATTTCGTAATCTGGAAGAAATTATAGGTATGATGTGATATTTACAATACAAAACATTCGTCGATGAAATAATCATTTTGGAGACCATAGTTTCACAACCTGTATCAGCTCAAGAATAATGAAGAAGAAGTAAAATGAACATTTTTCATTAAACGTAAACAGTGAAATGTACAAATGTATTTCTACTCAAATGAGTATACTTAACCAACTTAACCAACTACTAACAAACTTAACCACTCTAATACACTTTCTTCAACCCTTAATTTGTAAGTGGAGAAGACAAATAAAGGTTTGAAATGGACATCTTTGATAAAAGATGGCGAAAGGATGAAGTGGCTAATGGCTTAGAGAAAATTTCAGCACATTGATTCCTTGTATCCACATGAAAAGTGTTGAGGCTATGTGTAATGCTACCTTATTGTCACAATAGAGCTTGGTTGATCCCTAACTTTGTGAAAATCAACTTTCACATGTTTTGTCCTCTCATGAAAAACAGAATTGGAGGCTATGTGTAATGTTGTCATATTGTCACAATAGAGCTTGGCTGATCCTGTTGTAACAATGTGCAAGTCTGTGAGCAATTTTTGGATCCAAATAAGCTCACATGTTGCATCTGCTAAAGCTCTATACTCAGCCTTTGCACTGCTCCGGCTAACTATCTGTTGTTTGACTAATTTCCAAGAGATAAGTGATTTACCTAAGTACACACAATAGCTAGAAACAGACCTTCATGTGTCTAAACATGCAGCCCAATCTAAAGCTGCAAAGGCATTCAGACAAATATCATTGACAACTGAGTAATAAAGACCTTGACCTGGATGATTTGATGTATCTGACAACTCTAGGTGTTGCAGCCATGTGAATATCAGTTGGTTTAGACAGAAATTGGCTTAGCTTGTGAACTGCAACAGTGATATCTGGCCTTGTGATTGTTAAGTATAAAAGCTTTCCAATCAACTCACGGTATGGAGTACAATTATCCAGAGCCACTCCCATATCAATGCTTAAGTTCACTGTTGGATCCATTGGTACAGTACATGGTTTTGCAGCAAGTAATCATGAATCAACAATCAAATTCGAAGCATACTTTATTTAGAAATTTGATATTCCCTTGGAAGACCTTGCTATTTCCAATCCAAGGAAATACTTTAATGAACCAAGATCTTTGATCTTAAAAGACTGGTGCAAAATCTTCTTTAAGTCTGCAATAGCTTCTGAATTGTTACTTGCTATAAGAATATCATCCACATAAACTAGCAAAGAAATGAATGATGAATATGTATGTTTAACAAACAGAGTGTGCTCAGATGGTGATTGAACAAATCCATTAGTAAGTAAAATAGAGGAGAAATGGTGATACCACTGGCGAGAAGCTTGCTTTAACCCATAAAGAGACTTATTCGGTCTACAAACTAGATCTTGAGGTAAAACAGAACTAGGTGGTGGTGTATATCCCAGAGGCAAAGCCATATAGATCTCCTCATCCAGATTTCCATGTAAAAAGGCATTGGATACATTCATTTTTGTAAGACTCCAACCTAAAGTACCTGCAAGCCCCAAAACCAACCAATAGGACCTAGCTTTGCAACATAAGAAAAGGTATCAAAGTAATTTACACCCTCTTGTTGTGTGAAATCCTGTGCAACTAGACGAGCTTTACGTCTGTCAACAGAACCATTATGGTTATATTTCAACTTATATACACATTTACATCCTACTATATTCTTTCCTGCAAGACGAGACACAACAGTAAAAGTATTATTCTATTCAAGAGAAGCCAGTTCCTCATTCATTCCTTGAATCCATTGAGGTGATTTTACAGCTTTTGTGCAAAAGTATGTGGTTCAGTTTCATAGGTGATGGACATAATAAATTGTTTGTAATTTGGTGATAAAGAGTCATAAGACAAGTATGAAGAAAGAGGATAAGGAGTATTACTGGATTGTGAAGAAAAAATTTTCTTTGTTGCCAAATTGCAGTGATACTCAGATAGATATGCGGATACATTGGTCTGTCTACTTGGCCTGATAGATGGGATTTTGTTCTTGTATGCATCTAAGTATTCTTAACTTTAGCATTCTGCTAAAGCTCATTCTCTTTTTGAGAGCACCATGTTCTGAAATGTTAGCCAATGCGTAAAAGGGTCATTTTTATCCCTTAACCAGTCCCTTAGCCAAATGAGTTCAATGAATGTGCATGCATTGTGGAGGAGGAACTGATCTGGAATGAACTTTGATGAGTATAGCTAAAGTTTTTAAGTAGGATGAGATTATGATTGCATTCTAGAATTAGTAACCTTGACATTGATATTCCACTATTTTATCATCATGTTTTGGTTTTGAGTTCCCACTTTCAAACTTCTCTTCCAGGCTTCTGAATTACTTGCTTGAGGGCAAGCAAGGATTTAGTTTGGGGGAGTTGATGTCTCTGTATTTTACATGTCTTACAAGGTCATTCACCATCATTTTAGAGTAATTTAGATGTCAATATGTTGCATTCTTAGGACACTCTTAGTAAATTTGCATTTTTAGGAAGTTTTGCATTATCACTTGCATACATATGCATTTTGGAGATTTTTCAGGACTTTCAGGAGTTTTCAGAACATAAGTGCAAATTTAGACAAGAAAAAGAAAAGGGTGCAAGACCCTGAAGAAAAGATAGCAAGACCTTGAAAAAAAGGGTGCAAGACCATGAAAAAGGGTGCAAGACCCTGAAAAAGGGGTGCAGAACCTGAAACTGCCTCGATCACTGCCTCGATAGATATGTTAAGAATTTAATCCTAAACTATTACTGTAGAGAACAGTTCAATGTAGCATAGATAGGATATCAAATCCACATAGACCAGAATAGTACACGAATAAGTTTCAATTCAAATCAAGCTAAAGAGGAATAATAAAGTTGACTGTGATCAAAACGTTAAATTAAAACGGTTTAAACTTATGAAATAAAAGCGTCAGGCATCAGGGAAACAACATGTAATCAGGATTGAAAGTCAATTTATCATGTAGGGATTTTCTTTGAAAATAGTTCTCAACTCAAAAGACAATAATAAACTAATCTCCTCTCGAAGTATTAGATCCCTAAAATTGAATTACTAAATACAAACCCCCGCCATATTTAAACAATTCAATTATGCAATGATTTTAGATTCGATATGTTCATAAGCATCAAAGACGATACTCCCGCAAGCAGAGACATTTATTCATCCAGACTAACTCAGATCTCTAAACCAAATCCCTTTGTGTTTATCAACCTAATATCAATGAACTAAATGACCAGTTTAATTCAAGCATTAATAACAAATGTAGACTAAGAACCTAATAATTATTATCCCCTTATAACAAATTTAACAATCAACCCCGATTTCCTTGGGAAACCCTAAAACCTAACTATGGAACTACTCAGACATTGACATGCAATCACAAATGAATATCATTATAGAACACATAATAAAAAATAGAGATATTATAAAAGGGTTCATAAACCTTCTCCAAATACATGTTGAATCTCCTCTCCTTCAGTAATTCTCTCAGAAAATCAAATAAAACTTAAGTTCTAAAGGCCTAAAACACATTGTATTTATAGGCTAAAAAAGTAAAATAATAAATATGGAAAACTTGGATAGGCTTGAGAACTTGATTGCAAAATTTGGAAAACTTCAATTTCTTCTCGAGGGATGTACTCTATCGGGCACATGGTTTCCCGATCGATCATTTCTATAAATGGCCCGATCCTTTCTTCTTTCCCCGATCGATCTTGATCTTCGTATTTTTCCAGGAGCATTTGCCCGATCGAGCAACTATGTTGCCCGATTGTGCATCTCATAATGGCTTTGCTCGATCGATCCAATGCTTGCTCGATTGAGCACTTCTGACTGTGATTTCTAAAAACTCTTGAAATGCATCGTTTTGCTCCGACTCTACCCAAACACCTAGAATACTGAAAATCTACCAAATATGCAATGAAAATACTCGGAATAATGCAGAAAAGAAAACATAAATGCCCACTATTATGCATCAAAACCGAGTAATATCAACTCCCCCAGACTTTGATCTTTGCTTGTCCTCAAGTGAAGCAAGATTCAATATGGAGAAGAGGTTTGAAATGGACCACACAGAAACTCACAAAATCTCAAAAACCATAAGCACAGTTTCAAATCCAAAAGACACCAATCTCAAACAACCACTTTGATTTAATTGTTTACCACCACTAAACTAACAACATGTTTCTTACTCTAAATCCCAAATCAATCAAGTATCAAATCATATCAACCAGCTCTTTAAATTCAAGTAAGTTCAGATTCATGCATTCTCACCTATGGTATATCAATCAATTTACTCAAGTACCTCTTCTATCGAAATGCTCATACCAAGCAGAGCATCATCCGACTTCCGGTCTTGATATTTTTTCCCTTTTTCTCACTTTTTTTCTAAAGATTCACACTTTTCAGCGTCTTATTTTCTTTCTTTCTTTTTATGTTCGCACTTTTCTGCGTTTTCATGATTCTAACTGCTTTTCAGCAGCCCGTCAATGACTACGAACTTCTAGGTCATGCTTTCAACAATTTTTCTAAACCGGTTTTCCTATTTTTTCTGAAGGGAGAAAGAGAAAGGACCTAAACCGTACTGAAAGAATTTGTCGGCTTTACAGAACACTGAAGAGCAAGGTACCTAATTCTCAGAGTAAATCAACACCATGAGCAAGAATAGTTCATATTTTAAATTAAGTCCTATCGTGGTAAAGCTAACATCAGTTCATCAATAACTCAAAAGACCAGAACTTTCAGAAACAAATCAATCAGTAATGGGGTTCCAATCCTAATCGCAACAATTAATCTAAGTCAGTAATCTAGAGAAAGTGAAAACCATACCCTGAAGTCCTATGCCTCATTTGCCTGCAAAAAAAACAAACACTCAAGAGAAGTGTAAGTAATGGTTGAACAACGATTTGAGCAATGATAGCTTTAAAAACTAACAAGAATCAGTTGTAGAGAAACAATTAAGGCATTATGATCGAGGAATAGTAATCAAAATCAGTAAGAATCATATAATAGAGGCATCATACATAACAGTTAACAACAATCATTCCAACATCACATAATCAATTGGTAAGTAAAGAGCAATGATCAAGAAGTACTAATTATAATTAGCAAGAATCAAGAGTTACTTAATTAGAAAAACCAATCAATCATGAATCTAAAATAAACTCAAGTCAAAACACAAGAATGATGGTGAATGGTGAGCAAGGATATAAGCAATACTAATAAGAATTAGCAAGAATCAAGAGAGAAACCATTCTAACAACCAACGATTCAAGTGAAAAAGATGAGTAATGATAATAGAAGAGATAACCCGGAATGTCATGAAAAAACTTTCACCAGTAACAACCTGAAACACTTTAAACTCAAAACTAAACATAAGTAGGTTAGGACTGACTCAAAATAAAAAAACAACTAATTAGACTATAAATATAGTGGGTTTCCTCCCACTCAACGCTTTGTTTAACGTTACTTATCTTGACGGTACTTACCTCTAAGTAGAAATGGAATCAACATCCAGTGATGTTCAATAACAAGCTCCAAACCTAGGTATCTTCAACGTCAAAACCTTCCCCATCATATCCTTTGCAATGTCAATCCTTTTCTCTTTCAACTCAGGGGTGAGTAAGACTTTAAACTTCGAGAAGGGTTTTGAGAACCCTTTGCTTTTCACCTTGTACTCAAGTGTATCACCAACCATTGCCTCATGGATCAAAGCTACTTGAGATTCTTGCTTTTCTTTCTTTGGTCTCACTTTCATCCTCTCTTTTACATTGGGATTTTCCTTCCTTGATTAGAGGCTCTTTGTGTAAAACTTCAACAACTACACACTTAGGATCCGGTTCAATATGAACTTCATTCTTCATCTCTACATCTTTCACCATAGTTAGTCTAAAGATCCCTTTTGAAGGAATCACTGGATAGAAAACCCGTTTCTTGATATTTTTCAGAGATATTCGCCGATTAGGTAAATCAACAACAGCTCCTACGGTTGCAAGAAAGGGTCTTCCAAGAATCAATGGCTCATGTGGATGCTCATTCATCTCCAGGATGTGGAAATCAACCGGAACTAAGCAATTTCCATCTTGCACCAATAGATCTGAGACAAAGCCACTGGAAGAGACAATATAATCATTAGCAAGCGTGAAACTCATGTGAGATGGTTTGATACCTGAGAGTCCTAATCGTTCTGCAATAGGCATGGACATCACGCTCACATTAGCTCCAGTATCACAAAGAGAATTTGTGAATTCCACTCCATTGATTGAACAAGGAACTAAGAACTCCCCTGGATCTTGTATATTTTGAAGCTTCCGAAGTGGATTTGGCGGCTTCCCAATCATCTCATCAACTTTAAACTCTGATATGGGTCTTGTAGGTTGCACCGGATAAGGAATTCTTGGCTTATAAACAGATTCTGTAATTTTCGGCTCCAAGAACTTTTGCTCGATCGGGCAGATGTTGCTCGATCGAGCATATGTCTCTGAAATCTGTCCGGTCGTTTATCGATCGGGAAAGTGATGTACTTGATCGATCTAAAGTCCCTAGAAATTTTTCACATGTTTGCTCGATCGGGAATGTGTTGCTCGATCGAGCATCCTCTCCGAAACTGTTTTGCCCGATCGGGAAAAGGTTGCTCGATCATGCAGTTTTCTCTACACTTATCCCTAACTTTTCAAAATCTGCACTTTCATCCAAATCACCAGCTTCTTCTTCTAAATCACCAACTAAGGTCTTGCAATACCCCTTTGGGTTCTCCTTAGCTTTCCCATGAAAGACACAAGCTTGTCTTTTCACAGCTTCAGAAGTTTGAGCAACTTTCACATCTAAATGCTTCACATGAGTTGATAGTGCTTCAAACTTTTGATTCAGCTCTTTCACTTCTCCTTAGATTAATGTTTGGAACTGTTGTTGTCCTTCCAGCAGTTGCTTAAACATCATCTCAACTGCATTACTTGGTTGAGGTTGAGCTTGTTGAAATACAGGCTGATAGGCTTGTATTTCCATGAGTCTTGTTAAAATATTGTTTTTACCCTTGATTGTACACCCTTTGACCTTGAGCATTGATGTAACTCACTTCCTTCTCAACTCCACCTGTATTTTGTTCTTGAACTGCAAAGCAATCAACTTCAGAATTGTCTACAGCACTAACCTGTTTTTGATTTTGACCCTTGAGAAGCTTGATTGATTAGTCATTTCATCTCCGAGAATGCTCTTTTCAGCTCTGAGAGTTCTAAGTTAGAAGCTAATACCGGAACCTTTGTTCGGCGATCAAACTCTGGACAATGATTAATATTACTAGTTGTTAGATTCTCTATCAAACGATATGCATCAGGAACAGGTTTCTGCACAAAGTCTCTATCGTTTGCTGTATCTAAGGATAGTTGATACTTCTGCTCAATTCCTCTATAAAAGGTATTGAGGAGACTTACATTTGAGAAACCGTGATGTGGACAATCATGAAGCAGCTCTTTGAAGCGTTCCCAAGATTCATAGAATGATTCTATAGGAGTTTGAGCAAAAGCAGAGATCTTGTTCCTTAAGGCATTAGTCCTAGTAGTAGTGAAGAACTGGTTTATAAACCTGGCCTTGTAGTCATCCCAGGTTACTATAGATCCTGCAGGTAGACACTTCAGCCAGCGAAGTGCTCTTTCAGCTAAAGAGTGACAGAACAAACTGCAGTGCATGAAATCGCTGGTCACTCTATTAAGTTTAATGGTGCTGCAGATATCCTCAAAAACGTCAATATGATCCATTGGGTGCTCACTTGGTAGACAACTGAATAAGTGGTTACATATCATCTAAACTAGCTGGATAGGGAATTGGTATTCCCTTCGCTGAGGTTGAGGGGCCTGGATGGGATTCCTGTTAGTATAGTATGTTTATGGATTGTTGTAAGAACCAACTAAAGGTGGGTTCTGAGCATTGAGCATGCAAACTCTTTCCGGATCTCCATACAAGACAAATTTTCTTGCATCTATGTTCTGAGGATTGGGATTTTCCGGTGGAGCTTGGTTGTTAATTGCTCCTTGTTGGCCTGGTGGGACTTGATTGCCATTACCACCACCTTGCGCTTGGTTGATTAGTTGATTAAGTCCAAGAACAGGTGGATCGATTTGACCTTAGGGTCCGTCCGGAATGAATCGATCAATGTTCCCAGCCATTAAATTGGTTGAGCTTTCGTCTTTCTTGATCTTTCGGTTTGAGCGTTCTATTCTTGCAAGTTCCGAGTTACTGAGGCTTAGCAATTTAGAAGATTTCTTCTGATCATACACCTGTAAAACACAAACAAGCAGAAAAGAATGAGATAATTATTGAAAAATAAAACTTTAGACTGGATTCTAATAAGAAACTTAAAAGGCACTGTTGGTCCCCGACAACAGCGACAAAATTCTGATATGTTAAGAATCTAATCCTAAACTATTATTGCAGAGAACAGTTCAATGTAGCATAGATAGGGTATCGAATCCACAGAGACCAGAATAGTACACGAATCAGTTTTAATTCAAATCAAGCTAAAGTTGATTGTGATCAAAATGGTAGATTAAAACGGTTTAAACTTATAAAATAAAAGCGCGAGGAATCAGGGAAACCTTAGGTAATCAGGATTGAAAGTCAATTTATCATGTAGGGATTTTCTTTGAAAATAGTTCTCAACTCAAAAGAAAATAATAGACTAATCTCCTCCCGAAGTATTAGATCCCTACAATTGAATTACGAAATACAAACTCTCACCATATTTAAACAATTCAATTATGCAATGATTTCAGATTCGATATGTTCATAAGCATCAAAGACAATACTCCCACAGGCAGAGACACTTATTCATCTAGACTAGCTCAGATCTCTAAACCAAATCCCTTTGTGTTTATTAACCTAATATCAATGAACTAAATGGTTAGTTTAATTCAAGCATTAATAACAAGTCTAGACTAAGAACCTAACAATTATTATCCCCTTATGATAAATCTAACAATCAACCCTGATTTCCTTGGGAAATCCTAAAACCTAACTATGGAACTACTCAGACATTGACATGCAATCAAAAATCAATATCATTATAGACCACATAATAAAACAAATAAAGATACTATAAAAGGGTTCAGAAATCTTCTCCAAATAGATGTTGAATCTCCTCTCCCTCAGTAATTCTCTCAGAAAATAAATTAAAGCTTAAGTTCTAAAGGCCTAAAACACATTGTATTTATAGGCTAAAAAAGTACAATAATAAATATGGAAAACTTGGATAGGCTTGAGAACTAAATTGCAAAATTTGGAAATCTTCAATTTCTTCTCTGGGGATGTGCTCGATCGTGCACATGGTTGCCCGATCGAGCATTTCAATAAATGGTCCGATCCTTGATTCTTTGCCCGATCAATCTTGATCTCCGTATTTTTCCACGAGCACCCGATCGAGCAACTATGTTTCCCGATCGTGCATCTCATAATGGCTTTGCTCGATCGATCCAATGCTTGCTCGATCAAGCACTTCTGACTGTGATTTCTAAAATCTTTTGAAAACTCCTTAAATGCATCGTTTTGCTCCGAATGGACCCGAACACCTAGAATACTGAAAATCTACCAAATATACAATGAAAACACTCGGAATAATGCATAATAGCAAACATAAAAGGGGTGCAAAACCTGAAATTGCCTCGATCACTAGCACAATCACCGGTGCAAAACCTGCAAAAGGGTGCAGAACCTGAAACTGCCTCGATCACTAGTGCATAACCTAAAAAAGGGTGCAGAACCTGAAACTGCCTCGATCACTGGCTTGATCACTGGTGCAGAACCTGAGAAAGGGTGCAGAACCTAAAACTGCCTCGATCATTGGCTCGATAGTACTTGACCCGCCTCGATCGCACTTCACCCAGAGCAAGTGGCTCGATCACACATAAGAGGCTCAACCAACTCTTCTTCGCCTCGATCATGCATGTTCCATGCGCCTCGATTACGTTCCTTCGGCTCGATCACACGCACATTCTCCGTCTTGGTCATCTGGCCTAACTTCTTCTACACGCATTGATCGCTTTTCTTCATGGCTCGATCACCATGATCGAGCCAAACATATCTAACTCGACCAACTCGGTTTTAAGAAGAACCAGACCCAAAACCAAGATCAATCATTATGTTTTTGTATTTTAGCGTTTTTAGGGCTTTTTTGAACATCTATAAAATCCCCAAAAACGTCTCCATTCGAACAAGCTTTAATTTTTAACCATTTTGGGTTTGTTCTAAGGTTTAAGATTCTCTCTGTTTTTGGTTTGTTGTTCTTCATATAAAAACTCATATTTTTTATTAAGTTTGTGTTTACCTTCTGATTTCTTCATTTTCATGCTTAGATTAGGGCTATTATCTATTTGGTGCTTGTTGATCTACTATTTAATGCCTTTAATCTCGTTTTTGTGTTGATCATCATTTCTGGGTTGCTACTGTTTTCATTGTTACTATGTTTTTTTGGGTTAGTGTTCTTGTTGTTCATCATCTTCATCTTCTGCATCTTTGGGTTTTTCATTTTGTTCATCATCTTCATCACGTTTTCAACTTAGTGTTCTTGTTGTTCTTCATCGTTGACTTTTGATTCGAATGTCTTGCTTAGTAATTATGCTTTCCTATTTTTCTGATTTCGCACCCAACATGCGTAGTGAGTAGTTCCCTTAGGTTCCTAATGATGAGGTAGATAGGTGTTGATTTCTTGTTCTTCCTGGGTACCTAAGTTTGATTGCATCTAGATCCCTTTTGTTTCATTTCTCTTCATGCTGATTTCTTTCTGATCAACTGAAATATGATATCAGGTATTTCAGCACCTAGAAGGTGTTCAATGAAATACCTGAACATGGTGATTTCAGAGATTTGCATACCCTAGCCTAAGAGATTAGATGTTTAGGGTGCTTATTGGCTCTAGTAGATTGGTTCCTCATGCATGCTAGGTAGTGTACCGTTAACGAGAGTTAGGTCTGGTGATTGCTTAGCTTGAAATCATTTACCAAGAAATTGGACTTGGTTACATATGAATCTACTGTCTAGGGATTAGCTCATTGTTTGAGGTATGTTAGGTATCTAGGTAGTTCAGGAAGGATTACTGATCGATTACCCCCATTCTTAGGAACTGCTTCCATTTGATTGCATTCTTACCCATTTTACTTTTCTGTTTACGTTTCACTATTTGTCTATCTTTTACTTATGCATGTTTACTTTCATTTATGTTTTACTTCATGCATGTTTGCTATATTTAGTTGGTTTAGGACTTGCTAGTAAAACTCAATTTTATTGTTTGGCTTGAATTAGTAGTTCCATTTACATCACACATATTTGGATTTACACCCTATCTATACTATAATGGCATGATAATGTTTTTGTGGATAGAGAATTGAACTGGCACATAAAAAGTGTTATCAGTTGTTCCCCTTATTGTCCTTGTTGTATCTGTTGTTTTACTTTTGTGTATTATCTATGATTTTTGATAATTTTGGTTTTTTATCTTCTAAAATTTCAAGTTAAGAAAATCAAAATTTGCGAGTTTTGTTTAAGTTTTCGGTTTTGTAGAAAATTTATGGATTATTATTAAATTTTAAGACAAAAAACAGTTCACAACCAAACATACTTTTCATATTATTTTGGAGGTCTCTTTTATTTTTTCAACAATATTCTTTCAATATTTCAAAACTGAGATTTAGATATACCTCTCAGTGCTCATGGCGCTCTTAGTGCTCTTAGTTTAGTAGCATAAAGACTCCACTTTAACTTCAAGCATAAATATAAAGGTTCAATTCTCTTCCAAAGTAGAGTTTTTTAAAAAAAATGTAGACAAAAAAAGAAAAAAACTTAAAAATACCTGATTTTCACTTATATATCTTATTGTGACCATGAAAAAGTTTTGGGCCGATTTTAATAGGAATTATGCAATATATATATATATATATATATATATATATGTATATGATAACATTTACACAAAATAAAAGTTTTATTTAATTTGGCCATTCTTAGATCTTTTTAAAATAGAATTATAAAATGCATATAAATCCCTTACGCCTTACAAACTTATATATATGAAAGTGAGAAAAACACAATAATATGATTTAGTGCAAAGATATATACTTTGGAGGCATAAACTACCACACAAAAATTAGTTGTTAATCATACACTCCTTCTAAAAATACAATTAAATAATTTTATTTCAAAAATACTACAAACATATAAAAATTGAATTTTAAGTATTTAAAATTTAAATTTTTGTGTTTAAATTCACTAATTAGAATTTATGGTTTAGTTTTGAGGGGGTATAATTTAGTTTTTGGATTTAAGGTTTAAATTTAAAGTTTTAAAGCTATTATAAAATTATGGTAATTTTTTGAACAAAAACCATTTTGTTGTATTTTTGAAAAATTTAAAATATTTACTTTTTTAAACAATTAAAAATGTGTGATATCTTTAAAATATACTTTTCTTTTGCAAAGTTTTAAAATTCTTCCACCACGCTATTATTTTACACTTCTTTTACAAGATGACTACAATTCTTACACAAAATTGTCCTCACAATATTTTGATCACAACCTTTTGTTCTCTCATCTAAATAATGTCATAGACACTAAAAAAAAATTACATTCACCTTTAAAGCTTCAAGAAAGACAAAAAAAAGTTGCTAAAGAAGTTAAACCAAATTCAACCCCTCATTCATGACTATCTTTCTCAGATCTTTGTAAAGTAGAATGGTAAAACGCATATAAATCACTTACGTTCTACAAACTTACATATATGTATAATTAGTAAAATTCATCCTGATTATTAGCAATAATATATATATATTATAATCAACATAGTTCATACTTAAATCCGAAATCCAATTAAATCCATATCTAAGATGGTAAGATGTACACCTTCTTTTTATAATTTCACCCTACGTTATAAATTTTAAAGATGTATAGATTTGTCTGGCAAGCTAATATGTTGGCGGGTCAGTTTACTGATGTAAAACATTACCTTAATACAAAAATTTAAAATTAATTGGAAATACTCAAATACATGATGGCTTTGACTGAGGCTCAACATGAATTAGATCTTCAATAATGGTAATTTAATTAGTATATTTGTGAAATATGTACATTTTATTTTATAATTTGTGATAAAGTACTTTTGTTAGATTAATTAGAGAATTAGATACTTTTACAATAACATATTATTAAATTTTCAATAATGCCAAGGCTAACTTTTTCTTATAATTTTTTAACTTAATTTATTTAAAATAAACTTAAAGTAAGGAAACAAATTTATTATCATACATTAACAAACACTACTTAGAGAACTCATGATTTCATATGCACAATTACAATTCATCGAACCATTTAGTGGCGAATCTAAAACAGTTTTTAAATGGGGTCACTTAAACCAAATAAATAAAAACATATGAGACAAATTAACTAATTTAGCCATATATCTCAATAATCTTTTGTATTAAAATTCTTTTTGCTGAAATCACAAGGTGCATGTGCATTCATTATACTCTATGTACATTCGCTCATGGAACCACTCCCAGTTTACCGTACACCATTCGCCACACACCATTCACCATACATCATTCATCGTTCACGAAAAATTACAGCAAAAATAAAACAAACATTTATAAAAAAAAAATACTACTACTAGTTATGTTTAAAATGTACTTATTTCCCAAATTACCATACCAAAAAGTTGTCTATCTAACCAATTTTCTCTAATATGATATATAATGCAACTATGCGAAAGGACATTGTACAATTTAAGAGAATGGGAGTTTGATGGAAATATCATAAACCAACATCAACAAATAAATCTTACCAAGAAAACACAATTTAAAGCTTTGGATGCTTTTATATGCATTATAACATAAAAAATAAAATAAAAAAATTACAAGCATTAGTTAAAGAACCAACCGACAGAAATATTAATATCCATGGCGACATTTATACAGAAATGAATCGAATAAACATTTACATTAATTAATTAATGAGTTTAACGTAAAGGAAACATAGCACTTTGCCTAACTAAAACGCAAGAGACCAATTCAAAAGATGCGCCTAGTTTTGCTCGTAATACTTTCAAATTAATTTGATGAGAAAGTATAGAATAAAGCACAACACACAAATCAAGTCACTAGCAATACCATAATGAATGTATTGAAATAAGTAAGAAAAAACGATTAATTTGAATAAAATATCAATGTAATTAAGCAAGCAAAGAGTCAGTAAACATTAATTCATGGTTAGTGAACAAAATGTTAAAGATTAGAGAACAATTACCAATGGATAAAAAAGAGAGTTGGAACGGGAGAGTTATACCAAGAACTTGTTTTATGTTTTGTTTCACTTTAAAGTTTTGTCTCCGCATCTACTTATCAACTCTTGAGCTAATTGACTCTAAAAACTGTTTTCAAAAATAAATTAACGACACATGCAAAGCTGAAAATAAGACAAGTATCACTTACTTTGTAGTTAAACCAAGATAATCTCCTCCCTCTTCACACCAACTAAAAAAAAAACCAAGATAATCTCGAGAATCTAACATAATTATTAGATGCCTCTCTTGTTCTATTGTAATTTGTATGAGTTTCTAGTTTGATTTGTAATTTCCTTGTTAGAACTTGTGATATATTAGGTTTTTAAGGATTTTTGACATCGATTTCTATTGCATTCTAGGTTGTTTAGCTTGCATTTAGATTCATATAGGTTATATTTGCATATAATTTCATATTTCAGGTTTTTAATGTGAGTGAAATCCAAGGAAGGATCAATTGGATGCAAAGAGCTAAAAACGGAACTTAAAAGAGGATCAAACCAACATGCCTTAAAAATCTAGTGATTTGGAGATATTGCAATGGAAATTTCATCACGGTATCTTCAAGGATATTGTAGCCATGAATTCAAGATTTCCAACAAGCCAAAATCACCTTAAACGCTCCAGCGAATTGCAAGATATGAGCCAGTAAAACTGTGGTCCGCTAGATTCGAAACTCCAAATTATCCGCCTCAAAGATGCATCTTTTACACCACCTTCCACTGCGAATTAGGAGAAGACCTCTACATCAAAGTTGTAGCCCTTCGAATCAGTTTTCTAAAGAGTTATCGCACGCCATCATAGCTTCAAAGGTGAGAGTTATGGACCCCATGCTGAAGACTGGTCAAGTTGTCTCGCAGAAGAAAGCATACCGGACGGATTCACCCGATACACATGGTCCGATATGAGCATATCGACCAGTGTGTATTGGTCAACTTGATTGATACAAAACATGAACAAAGCATATCGACCACTGTGTATCGGTCAATTGCCCGTTACCGAGCTGAAAAGTCAAAATCAAGCATTGACCAAGAGTTTTATCCATTTTTTTTTTGTGGGTTAACCCAAAACCATTTAGGAGTTACTATTTATGTGGTTTCAAACCTAATTTTTAGGTTATGCTTTATCTAATCTTTGCTTTTCTTAAGAAGAACTTTGTAATAATCTTTTGAATCTTATGTTTATTGGAGTTTGATTTGTTGCTTTGATTGTTTCTTTTCTTCTCAAATCTACTTCTAATCATGATTCAACACATATCTAACCTTGTATTTTGTGTTTTCTCAATGATTAGTGAGTAGTATTTGATAAGTAAACGAGTTAGGTAGATTAGGATGATTAGGTGTTGGAATATGATGCTTAGGGCTTAGTTTACTTAAATCCTCATTCATATAATGTTCTTAATGCTAGATTTGACTTGATCATTCAACTCTAGATGATAGGTAGTTTCATGTCCGGAAGGTGTTTGTGAAAATGCCCGAATGAGTTATTTGAATGCAAAATGAGGTCTAACCAAAGAATTGTGTTAGTTAGTTTAGTGGTTGAATGAATTAGATCATAAATCTTGTTTTTTGTGTCATTAGCCAAGGGAATGTGTTAGTTACATGATTAGGAAAGGGATTATTACCATGGGAGTGTATTAGTCTTTATTTGGAAATCTTAGACCAATGATTAGCATTGAATGATTGTATTAAACAACATAAAACTTCACTTGATCATCTAAGTCAATAACCTAAACCCATTTGCTTAGCCTTTTAATTTTTGTTTAAATCTTAATCATTGTTGACTTTTGTTTAATTCGGTTGACTTCTTGTTGACTTTTATGTTTCATGTTTATTTAGGATGTTAGCTTTAAATCAAAAATCCACATAAACTTTCAAATACTCCATTTAATTTCTCATATACGTTTAGATTTAAGATGATTTATATGGTAAAACAATGTGGAAAATATTTTATTTTATTCCGATAATCACAAATGTTCGGGCACGATCTATTTTTCTTAACATATCGAATGAGCAAATCTCGATTTTAGCTTTAAAGAGAAACTTTTTTACATCGCTCCGAGTATTGAGCTATTGAATGGAGGAGCATTACCTTCTGTTCTGGTTTCAAATTCAGGGTCTTGCTTTCATCCCCATGTTTGATATAGAGATTTAACATTTGTCTAGGCTTGAGAGATAAAAGAACTAGGTTTAAAGAAGATTTTTCTAGATATATTGTTGGGTATAGATTTAGCACCCATGAACAAAACCCACGAAATGCCAAGCCCATTCACAAACCTACAGACCGCGCACACCAGGAGGTAACATCAAGCCCACAGTGAGCCAGTTCACCAACTCAAGACAATTACCGACCTAGGACCCAAGTCATACCTAGATGTCGAGCTAGACCTAGGCAATGTCGAGTAGACGCTAAGCTATACACCAACTCTCCATAGCTGTCAGGAAAATGATGATTAAGAAACTGAGACCAATAACACTATAAAAAGGAACTCAAAATCAAAAGAAAGTATACATGCAATTATAGAGAAATATTCTAGAAAGAGAAACGATAGAATATACTAAACACTTAGAAATTATAATTGAACATTTAGATAATCTGGTTTGTGGACGAGCTTAACTTTATATGTAAAGGAATCAATAAAATCATACTTTAAAGACGAGCTCAAATCGGGACCCTAAACCCTAGAGGAACCCTTGATTCAACACATATATATATAGTATGAAGCTCATTACAGAGAGATCGGAATCGAGACAATAAAAAACGATATTAACCAATCGTTTCGTGTTCGGGCTGAAATTGATTGGGTTTTTGTATAAGATAACATTTTGCATTTAAAGTATATTGGGCTAGTAGTTTTTGGGCCGATGACTTATTCATTAGCTGTTTTACACCTCCAATAGATATTATGCCCGACTTCAAATGCAAAAATATATCGTTTCTAGTACAAAACACAGACGGACATGGACATGTTATTTTGGGGTTTAATTTTCATGTTGATGCTTTAGGCTTATTATATATATATATATATATATATATATATATATATATATTTTATTTTTTTTCACTAACGAACATTTTTTGGGGAATGATATACCCTTTGTAACAAAAATTACTATGAGAAATCCCATGATCTAGAATTGTGAGTTTATAATTAGTAAATTGTGGATCAACTCATAAATTTTATATATTAGTATGAAAATATGTGGTTAACAATCTATTTCCACACAAAATATTGTCATATAGCATATCCACACAATCTTTATACCTCATTATGTTTCTCCATAAAATAAAAATTATAAATCTATTTACACATACATCAAAAATTTGAAACAAAATTCCACACGAAATCAAAATGTAAACCCAAATCACACAAAGACTGTTAATGTTGGTTTATTGTTTACCAATTTAATTTTAACCGTCTCACTATTAAATTAAACCGAGATTAGACCAATTATACCCATTAACCCAAAAAAAAAATTTAACGTAACCCAGAAAAAAATCAACACACAATATTCTTTACCTCCTCGCTTCAATCCCTTAACAACCCAACTTGACGATCATCCACCGGAATTTCGAAGATGAGGAAAGGTTTCGCTAACAAGAAGAAGATGATGAAGTCAACACACGATCTTCTTTAAAAGCCAAAGCTTGTCCGACGTCATTGTCGTCCTTTACTCCAACTTGTATGGCTCTCTTCTTTTGGATTTTTTTCTCTGGTTCAAGTGGTTCTACAATTTGAGTTCGAGGTAGAATTCTTAGTGTCGTTGATTTAAGAAAACATCCATATTTGGATGAAATCTTGACATATAGGTGGGTAAGCATCGACGATAACCCATCTTCTTCTCTCAGTATGGAATCAGTTTTTGAAAGCTTTACTTTTGCCTCTCAATCTTCTCAAATTAAGGACGTAATCGATCAAAACTATAAAATTATCTTCTCTCCTTCGTAACAACAACATGAGAGCACAAAGGGCATCACCGTTCTTTCGAATCAGTTTTGTCTTTTTCCAATCGTTAATCTAATCAGGTTTTTGAAGAAGTCAAATTGAAGTGACTGAAGAAAGACGATTTATGAGTGTTGGATAGGGCCTCGATGGCCTCATTGGAAGGGCTTAAAAGATTAGAGACAACCGGAGGCCCAGTCAGAAGCCCAATAAGAAGCCCACGACAAAGTCAACAGCTTGGCACCGAACCAATCTATCAATCTAGGGATCTAGTTGGCGAACGTGAACAGAAAACCTATGCGCCGAACGCCAACCATGAATAGTGAGCCTACAAACCCTACCGCCGATTCCACCAACTGCCCTGCATAAACGGATCTCGTTCGACTATAAAAGGAGACCAGAGGTTCGAAGGAGAGGAGGTTAGTCTGAACGAAGAAATATGAGAGAAGTTAGAGAGAGGAAGATAAAATACTTTTGAGCTCATCTGAACTTTAGACGATCTCGAACCTATCTTGTAAAAACCTAAGTTATTGGGAAGTATAACCCTTAACCCAACAATTGACGACTCCACCGGGACAAGATTTGACGAATTCAAACATATGATGAACCCTATCCACGGAGACGACTACGTTCAGATTGTTGGTGAAACCCATCTCGAAGAGCAAAACACCAAAGCCGACGGCCAACAAACACCAGTCGGACCCCAAAATAGGATCGGAGGAGCGACAACCCAAGAAGAGACGAACCAAACTCTGTTGCGCCTCCTTGAAAACCAAGAAAAGGAATCCAGGCAACTAAAAAGCAAATTCGAAGCGGTAATGACGGAAAATTTGCGAAGAGCCAAGCTGGAAAATCTGAACAGAATTCTCTTCGGATTCACCGAAACGAAGGCACCAACGTCCAGGCTGATTAAAACGAGGAGATAAAGATGCTCAAGGCCCGACTAAAATACATGAGTTCACTGGTACATAGAGCCACCAGCTCGGCACCCGAGATTGAGAAGGTCGTCGAGGAAACCCAAAGAACTCTGTTCACCAAGAGGATAACAGAAACCAAGATTAGGCATACGGCCAAGATCAAGTTTCCAAATTTCAAAGGAAATGCCAACCCAACGCATTATATTACCGCCTTCACCATTGCAATAGGACGAGCCCAGTTCAGCGATGAAGAATGAGATGCGGGTTTTTGTCAGTTGTTCGTCAAAAATTTAGGGGGAGCCGCGCTCTCTTGGTTCTCCCACCTTGAATCAAGATCAATCGACACCTTCCAACAACTGTCAACCGCATTCGGAAAACATTACTCCATGTTCATGGAGAAACGAGCGTCAACCACCGACCTATGGTCGCTAACTCAGGGCCAGCGGGAGCCACTACGAACGTTTATCGAGTGATATAAAGAAGTAGTATCCATAGTCGCAATATCCAACGAAGCCGTGATCGCCGGCCTCCGGAATGCCTTGTGGTATGAGTTAAGGTTCAGAGAGGAGCTCTTGCTCAATCAACCACAAACACTCGAAGACGCACTCCACGGAGCTAATAGATTTATCGAAATGGAGGAAGAAAGGGCAGCAATAGTCCGGAAACACGCGAGAACTCAAGTTCTGAAAGAGAAAGAAGAAAACCTCGAGCTGAGATGCTTTTACGAGGGCCAAGCAAAGCCCAAAAAGGGGAGAAAGCAGCCAACCTACCTCGTAAACGAAAAGAAAACCAACACTTACCAAAACAAAGATGACGATCGAAACGCCTACTGCAGCTTCCACAATCGACTAGGCCACAATACTAATGAATGCAGATACCTGAAAGAAATGCTCCTCAAAAAATAAAACAACGAGAAGGGGCCAGAGAGCAGGACAAGGAACATGTGGAGACACACATATCAGCCCCAGCATAGGGGCCAGAAACAACGATCACAGGTCTTCCAACCGAATCAGACGCATGTCGAACGCATAGGGCCAGAAAGACAGATAGTCAAAAATTATATGGAACCACCACATCGGATGGATGTTTATGGATGCTTTCTCCGGTTACAACCAGATCATGATGCACCATGACGACAGAGAAAAAACCTCCTTCATCACCGACCGAGGCAATTTATGTTACAAAGTAATGCCCTTCGTGTTCAAGATTGTTGGGGCGACCTACCAGAGATTGGTTAACCGAATGTTCGCCGACTTCCTCGGGACTACCATGGAGGTATACATTAACAATATGTTGGTAAAATCTCGACTTACGGTCGATCACATCGACCATCTGCGCTCTTGTATTGCTATCCTGAAACACTATGGTATGAAGTTGAACCCCACTAAATGCACCTTTAGGGTCACCTAGGGAGAGTTCCTCGAGTACATCGTCACTCAGCGGGGGATAGAATCGAATCCCAAACATATCGCAGCAATAATCGAGCTACCATCCCCGAAAAATACAAGGGAAATGCAGAGATAAATCGGAAGAATCTCTGCCCTCAACAGATTTATCTCAAGATCGACCGATAGGTGCCTACCGTTATACCAATTGCTCAGGGGAAACAAAATATTTGACGAGCTTAAGAGGTACCTATCTACACCATCCATCCTAGCTAAACCAGAAGATGGCGAAACACTACTCCTCTATATAGTCGTCTTGTCGACAGCCGTAAGCGGGGTGCTCGTGAGAGAAGACCGAGGCGAACATAAACCAATATTTTACATCAGCAAAACGCTGGACAGAGCAGAGATACGCTACCCGACGCTCGAAAAACTTGCATATGTTGTTGTTGTCTCTTCGAGGAAGCTACGTCCCTACTTCCAATCACATATCATCGCCATACTCACGGCCCAACCCCTAAGAACAATCTTGCATAGTCCCAGCCATTAAGACAGGATGGCCAAATGGGCAATCGATCTTAGCGAGTAAAATATCGATTTCAGGGGACGGACGAGCGCCAAATTCCAGGTTTTGGCCGACTTCATCATCGAACTCCCTCCCGAGCTCCTAACCAGCGAAGAAGCACCTCAAATCTGGTCTCTCCATGTCGATGGGTCGTCTTGCTCTGGAGGTAGCAGAGTCGGGATCAGGCTAGAATCTCCCACCACAAAAATCCTCGAATAGTCCTACTGCTTCGGCTTTCACGCTTCCAACAACGAAGCCGAGTACGAAGCAATAATCGTCGGGCTAAAGTTAGCAATTGAAATTGGAGCGAAACAAGTCAAGGTTTACTGCGACTCGCAACTTGTTGCCAGCCAATTCTCAGGAGACTACGAAGCCAAAAGCAAAAGGATGGATGCCTATCTAAGAGTGGTGCAGGGCCTAGCACGAAGCATCAAGCACTTCGAGATCGTAAAAATCCCTCGCAAGAAAAACAAGGTAGAAGACACACTGGCCACAATAGCTTCATCGTCGAACACCCAACTCCGACAAACCATTCCCGTGGAAGAAATCAGTAAACCCAGCATCTCTATGACATATATCCATTTCATCGACGATCCGGAAATCACTGAAGACGATTTTGAAAATGGTGCCGACCTCAGACCACCTCCAACAGACTGCAGAGACGAGATCAAGTTGTATATTGCAGATGGAACCATCCTAGAAGATAAGTCGGCAGTATGACAGTTAAAGGCAAAAGCCACACACTACATTATGCTCTATGATCAATTGATGCGTCGAGATTCAACTGTCATACAATTAACCTGCATGGGAATGGAAGAAGCCGCCCAAGTAATGACTGAGACGCACGATGGAGCCGGAGGGAACCACGCCAACGGTCGGTCCTTGGCCCTCAAAATTAAAAAGCATGGTCACTACTGGCCCAAGATGATCGTCGATTGCCGCAAATACGCACTCAAATGCGACCAATGTCAATAATATACACCCACTAGCCATCAACCGACCGAGCTGCTAAGAACATCTGCCTCGCCCTATCCATTCATGCGTTAGGCAAAGAACATCGTCGGCCTGATGCCCGCATCAAGAGGCAGAAGATTCCTTCTCGTCATGACAGATTATTTCACCAAATGGGTAGAGGCTAAAGCCTTCACAAAGATACAAGACAGCAAGGTCCAGAACTTCGTATGGGAGTACATCATCTGCCGACATGGCCTCCCCTACGAAATTATTACGGATAACGGCACGCAGTTCTGCTCCAATAAATTCGAAACTTTTGCACCAAGTGGAAGATCCGCCTAAGTCATTCAACGCCGAGATACCCACAAAGAAACGGTCAAGCTGAGGCCATAAACAAAACCATCATAGGCGGCCTCAAAAAACGACTGGGGAAAAGGAAGGGATTCTGGGCCAACGAGCTCGACGACGTCCTCTGGACTCATCAAACCACCCCTCACCGAGCAACAAACAAAATGCCATTTTGCATGGCCCATGGCGTCAAAGCCATGGTCCCAGCCAAAGTGAATGTATATAGCCTCCGACGACTCAAAATGCCTATATATGACGACCTCAACAACATCATGCTCAAGGACAGACTCGATGAAACAGAAGAACAACGTACCAGGCACTACTGCGGATCCAAAACTACTAGCAAGCCGCGGCAAGATACTACAACAAGAACGTTCGCATACTAATATTCTCAGAGGGCGACCTGGTCCTCAGACACGTCTTCGAGAACACCAAGAAATATTGCGCAGGAAAGCTGGGCATCAGATGGGAAGGCCCATATCAAATCACAAAGATCGTCAAACGTGGAGTTTACCAGCTCGCTGAGCTGGAAGGTGTGATGCAGCCAAGCTCATGGAATGCCCGCCACCTCAAGCGCTTCTTTTATTGACATAAAAGTACTTGTAACATGAACTACGAACGGCTTGATCCCTCTATAATGGGTACGTAGGCAGCCCGAAAGGGCACAATTGCAAAAAAAAAGGTTGACATTACACTCAGGCAGAATAGGAATCTCGTCTGGACGAGGCGCACGAGGTTTTAAACGACCCCCAAGATCCTCCTTGGTCAGCTCGGTGACCGAAATCTTCTTCCTCTGCTCAATCACCTTGGCAGCCTCCTTTGAAATTGTGTTGACGAGCTCCTACGGGACGACCCCGCCAAACTCCTCCACCATAGAAAGAAGGACCCTTGATCTGGTGAAGATGGATACTTCCCTGTCCAACTCTTCAACATTCCACGTCTTGTCTATGTGACGCCTATTCTTTGCGAGACGAGCCATATGTTCCTCAGCCAGGGCCTTTCGAGCTTTCTTAACCTCAGCAGCAACCGCCTCTTCAAAACCCGCCTTGAGATAAGCCGACTCTTTAGTAATCTTGTTTAGTTCACCTTGGATAGTATCTTTCTCCCCCTTCAACCTATCAGCCTCGGCTTTGAATCTCTCAGCATCGTCCAAGAGTCTCTTAACTTGCTCGTTCGATTTCTCCACCAGCTCGGTGGACCATTCAACCTGCTTGTTAAGAATGGCTTGAATCTCGTCCAAAACCCTGACCTTCTCCCTCTCCTCTGCAAGGGCATCACGAAACTTGTTTCCATAAGCCGTGATGTCTTTCAGAGCATCCCTAGCTTTCTCCATCTTCAGCTCTAAGTACTTGACTATATGGTTCAACAATGCACTAGTATGCCTAAAGGAAACCCCAACGTCAATAACACAGATCAGGAAAACAAGACAAGCAACAGAGCGAACATACCTCTAGATACGAGCTGGAGAAGTTGTTAAAAACCTGAGGCATCGCATACTCCTCGGTGAAAGTGCCTCGAGTGATCAAGCGACGGACAAGAACCCGCTAGCTTCGCGGTCGACATAAATATCGAGCACGTTGTCATAGTGAAAGTCCAAGGGGACCGGCGAACAACCATCTCCGTGTACCCCGGTTGAACCCTCGCCGAGGAGTACCAACTGACTCTCACCAGTCCCAGTATCAGGAGCCTTATCCGCTGCCCCGACCTCGCCAGTTTGCGCTTAAACGCACGGATCTGCACCCTCAACTCATCCGCAACAGTTTTCTTCCTTTTTGCAGTAATCTCAAAAGCGACAGTTCTTGAGGCTGGACCACCGCCTCGGGTGTGAGCTTCTCTTTAGAACCTCTTCAGCCAAACTCGTCTTGGGGCCTTTTCAGTTTATTGTCAACCCCGCCTGATGGCCCCCTGGCCTCACTTACTGTCCTATTAGACCCCTTTTAGGCTCCGACATCTACCCCACCAAATGCCCTCTTAGCGTCGTCTTCAGCCTTCTTTTTAAAGGCTTTCTCCCGCAAACCGTTTCTGAAAGATGCATTCATCGTCTTATGCCTTGGAAAGGGATAGCGGTCCCACTCGACTACAAGGAAATGACGACTTTACTTTAGAAATCAAAACAATATATGGTGAGAAATCAAAACTTACTTTGAGAAATACGAGCTAAACTTCTCTGAACCCAAGCTTAATATAGATTCTCCCACGTAACATTCCCCCTCCTTTCGATCTCTTTCACACTCTGGAAGAAGTTCGGCGGATAACCTTTCAAATTCAGAGGTTTGACTGCAAAACATAAGAAAAGTGAGAAACGTTAGGAGCAATACCAACAAAAGAAAGGAATCTACCGATGCGGAGATCTATGACCTAGAATAATCATAATTGCAGGCAGGCACCGACGCCTCGTTCACTTTAACGAAGAACCATATATGCTTCCAATTGTAGATCTTTGATGTGACCCCGGTCAAACACTTGAATGGAGGCTTGAAATTCACATAGAAAAGGCCGATGTCGATGTTGACCTCGTCGACTTTCCCAGGTAGTTTGTTTATCCTGGTCGTCTCCTCGAAGCATTTTCCTCTATGCCCAGCTCGGCAGCAAGGACTAAAACTCAAACTGGTTCCTAACCGAGGCGGTTGAGTACTGAGAAATGGCCATCTCCCTCTTAGCACAATACGAGATAAACATCTTTGGTAGCGGGAACCACATATGAGATCTTTTAAAACGGAACAATACCCAGCCGGAGGATCCCGCAATCGTTCATGAGAGGCCAGAACCCTAAATCGACGATGAAGAAATCCCGATGATTAAGTCAACATTCTTAATACGAGATGGCCTCTCCCCGATGCCCGCCTCAGAGCTCTCAGCGCCATTATCGGGCTCATTGTCACCCAAAGAGCTCAGGTCGATCCTTCTTGTTGCTAGGAAATCGGCCCTCACGTCTAGAGGAACCATGTCAGGCGACCCCCCTATGGCCGAGCCCGAAGAGCACATCTCCCTCGGAAATTCAGCAACAATCATGTTGGTCGAATTCGGAATATCAGCATCAGGATCAGAATTTTCACTGACCTCATGATCTGAAATTTTGTCTACCTCATGACCTGAAGATTCAGCAATGACCATCGCACTAGCCGGATTTGGAATACCAGCCCCGCGATCCAAAGATACATCTCGGGATCGCCACAGCGAAGAACGTGTGTCCGAGCTCTGCTCTCCATCCGAAGAGCTCTCCGAGCCCAAATCAAGAGGGTTGATTCCGGACGAACGGATCGACTTTATCGGCAACAGAGAATGCCTCTCACCGCCGCGATTCGAAGACCGGTGTAACGGAAGCTCCATTGAAAGGATTAAAAATGAAGAAAATAAGAAGAGAGAATTTTAACTTGAGATAGAAAGCGACAATAGAGATTTTGGTAAAAAATTAGGGTTTAGATAGGCAACGGGCTACCAGGAATTTAAAGGTCGACTTAGCTTGTAAAAGACTCTTCGATTCCTGTCTCATCACAATTATTACCTACGAACTAGGTATGTCGGGAAGTCGAACCGGCTAACTTTTAAATCTTCTACACCCAATCAGATCATTCCGACATACGACATGAAATCGACCTTGTTTGCTATGGGGGGACATACTGTTGGATACGGCCTCGATGGCCTCATTAGAAGGGCCCAGAAGATGAGAGTCAGTCGGAGGCCCAGTCATAAGCCCAACAAGAAGCCCACTACGAAGTCAACAGCCTGGCGCCGAGCCGATCTATCAATCTAGGGAACTAGCCACGGAACGTGAATAGAAGACCTATGCGCCGAACACCGACCATGAATAGTGAGCCTACGAACCCTGCCGCTAATTCCACCAAATGCCCTTTATAAACAGATCCCGTTCTACTATAAAAGGAGACCAGAGTTTCGAAGGAGAGGAGGTTGGTTTGAGTGAGGGAATATGAGAGAAGTTAGAGAGAGAAAGATAAAATACATTTGAGATCGTCTGAACTGTAGACGATCTCGAACCCATCTTGTAAGAACCTAAGTTATGGGGAAGTATAACCCTTAGCCCAACAATGAGAAGTATATAGCTTGAGCTTTTCTCAATTGGTCGTTAACTTCAAGTGGACCTGCAAAGTAAAATAAGAAGGTTAATGTGGGCCGTTAATTTTTTTCCCAGAAGCCCAATTCGCATTTCCTATATTACCTGGTTTCTGTTATGAACATTATCATCATCTTATTCATTCTGTTTCGAAAAAGAATCGTAATAGAGAGAGAGATCGAGCTTCGATTCGTGTGGTTGATCAAGCTACGTCTTCAAGTTTGCGTCATCTCCATTGAAGGTGATTAGGTTCTTCTTCATGGGCTGATTTCTTTTCAATCTAGAAAGAATCACACATAGATTAGTTAGAGCATAAGTTCCTAAGTCGATTAGCATTGTATTGGATTTGATCAAAGAGTTTATAGTGAAATCTTGAAGAAGACAGTCTCTTCCTCAGATGTACCGAAAGGAAACTGGTTAACAAATTTCTTGAGTGTTTAATTGCTTAATTTTGAGTTTCTTAGATTGCAAGTTTAGACACAAAACCTAACAAGTGGTATCAGAGCTCTAGGAGCTTAACAGTTTAAGAACTCAAAGAAGCAGGCAGTTCAATCCTCACGGATTCAAGAAACATTGTGCAAACAGATTCAAGAATCAATTTATCGCAATCAAAGGTATAAAGACTAAGGTTGCAAACTTATCTTTATAGCCTTGTGTGTGTGTGTGTTGCGTTTATCCTCTTTGTCTTACATTAATCTTTGTTTCAAGTTTAAAATGGGTGAAAACTCATTAGCATACACTCGAGTAGAAGTCGAGAGGTTCGACGGTACATGCAATTTCGGACTATGGAAAGTTAGAATGATTTCGCATTTCAAGATGCTTGGCCTTAAAGAAATTATGTTTGATGAAGATCTGTTTAAAGATCAACCAGTGGTTCAAGAAGTATCCAGTTCATCTCCTTCTAAAACAGATAAGGACAAAGACAAAGATGAGCCATCAGTTTTGAAATCTAAAGAACATGATCCAGTCAAAGTTGAAAAATCGGAAAAGGCTATGAGCGTGATAATACCTAACATTAGTGATCAGGTATTGAGGAAGGTCCCATAGCCACTTCAGATCAATCTCAGATCGATCCCAACTCAGGAGGAATCAATCTCAGCTCTTACTTGGATCGATCCCCCTCTATCTCATTCAACGTTTTTTGTGAAGTCTCAAATGAAGCTAAGGAAGTGCACGAAGTTGAAGCAGGACTAAGAAAGAAATAGATGAGATCTATCCCACCTAGGATGGATCGATCTCAGGCACTCAATGTCGGGATCGATCCCAACCTCAAACGCACTTTAGACGCATCTCAGCTGGGTCGATCCCATGCAAGCATTTTTAGCCCGGATCGATTGTGCACTCACCAACTCGAAGACAAACACGCTCCGATATGACCAACTCAAATCCGGATACCACCTAAATCAAGGCCCAAGATCCAAGTCAATGATTGGCATTTTGTCTTTAGTGTGAATTAGGGCTTTTCTCTAAACACTATAAACAGGCTACTTACCTTGAAGGTGGTTGATTGAGATTCGGCTCCGTCTGTTTGGTGATTCTTCTCGATTCCTCACCTCGCAGACAGAAAAGAGCAGTTGGGGTTAGTATGAGATCTCAACAGAGTTATCATAATCGTAAATATGCAGATTATTCAACAGTTGTAAGTTTCAAGTGCATATCTATAAGTTTTAGTCAAATGCAGAAGCTGAAAAGGTGTTACCTTTTGTGGTTTCCTTTGTGTCTCTTCAGTCTCAGTTCTTCAGATTTGGATCTTCCTTGATGATGTCTTCAGTTGTTATTTTGGATATTTGAGATATGGTTCCAGAAGTGTTGTTCTCGACATGCATGCAAAGAAAAAATGGTCAGTAAGAATTTTTCATAAGAAGATGAGAAGTCATAATCAGTTCGGGTTTGATTTTACCTTAGATATTTGTTGTTCTTCGAAGATCCAGAAACTACTGTCAGTTTTACCTGCAGAGAGTATGTTGTTTGACAAAGAAAAAGAAGAAAATTCAGTAAAGGGAAAAGGTTCAAAAGGTTAGAAGGAGGACGAAGAGGTTTAAGAAGCTTACCGTTTTGAGTCTTGAAGCAGTCGGTGTTCTCATAGGTTGTAAATCATCGGGTTGTGTTGTTTAGTCAAAGCAAAGATTGGTTCAGGTGAGTGGTCATTGGAGAAGCCATTGAAGAGGTTGTTTGAGGTTTCACAAAGAGAAAGGAGATGAAAGGTCAGTCGGTGTTTAGGGTTGAGAAAATGAGCTAAGGTGGAGAATTGTGAGTTATATAGCTCGGGCTTTTCTCACTAGGTCGTTAACTTCAAGTGGACCTGCGAAGTGAAACAAGAAGGTTAATGTGGGCCGTTAATTTTTCCCAGAAGCCCAATTCGCATTTCCTATATTACCTGGTTTTTGTTATGAAGCCCATTATCATTATCATCATCTTCCTCATTTTGTTTCGAAACATAATTGTNGAGAGAGAGAGAGAGAGAGAGAGAGAGAGAGAGAGAGAGAGAGAGAGAGAGAGAGAGAGAGAGAGAGCTTTCAAGCTGCGTCTTCAGGTTTAAGTCATCTCCATTGGTAAAGGCAATTATGTTCTTCTTCATGTGCTGATTTATTTTCAATCTACAAAGAATCACACATAGATTAGTTTGAGCATAAGTTCCTAAATTGATTAGCATTGTATTGGATTTGATCAAAGAGTTTATAAAGAAATCTTGAAGAGGACAGACTCTTCCCCATATGTACCGAAAGGAAACTGGGTTAACAAATTTCTTGAGTGTTTAATTACTTAATTTTGAGTTTCTTAGATCGCAAATTAAGAAACAAAACCTAACATTTAGAATTGAAGTGAGAATAAGTGATGAGTGCAAAGAATCGTAAACAAAACTGACTGTGTCATGCTTCATATTCAACGTTTTTGGTAGGATGAAGAAGAAGAATTGGGTTTACTTGGTATGAATTTGGTTTGGTATTATGTTGGGTTGGTATATATTCTATTCGGTATTATATGATTTAATTTGTAAACCAATCGGTATGTATATATAGATTTAGGTAAATAAATATATGTGTAAATAAGTTTATGATTTTCATTTTATAGGGAAGTGTAGTAAGCTATAAACTTTGTGTGAATATAATGTTATATGAAAGTTTTGATGGGAAAATAGATAGTTGATTCGGTAGTTTCTTATATTCTAAAAAAGATTAAAGTTAAGTTTGGGCTAGCATTTTAACAAAAAAACTGAAGTTTGGGTTAGCATTGTACATAGTTCAATATGTCTTCTCTAGATGTGAATGGGAATAGTCCAACTAGAACATCTCAAACCCAAAACAACAAGACAGAACATTTATTATGGACCACGTAGGTCGAAAACTATATTAATGGAAATATATGTTGGACTTGGGCCAATCAAGGGTTCTAGTATCACTTTACAAGATATGTATTTTTAAGGGAAAAAACTTGAAAAATACTCCAACTCTTAAACTTCTGCCAGATTAATATACGAACTTGTTTCGTTGTTATTTTAATACTCGAAGTTTAATTCGTTGCCCGAATAAT
>OVBE01001403.1:0-37078 GCA_900406425.1 Iberis pinnata | reverse complement strand
AAGAGGGCCAAAGGAGCATATTCTTCCCCCAATAGGGACACACGAGCATTTTCCCCAAATGAAGCTCAGAGATATTTTCTTTTACAACAAAGAATCTCAAAGTCACAAGGATTACATGGATAAAGAAGATTGTCTTCTTCTTGGCCAAACTATATACCGTTCCTGATCATCATTCGTGTATGCATTGGTGCGCTCTAAACCAGTCATTAGACAATAACTCTACAATTTGTCTCTCAAGCCTATCTGAACCAGAACCGGGCCTTAGAATACCAGAGTCACCCCAGACAGAACACGAGCTGCTGTTTTTACCAGAATCTCCCAAACACCAACCACCAGGCACAACTTCACCAGGCCTGCGTCCCATAAGTTCTTCATCAATCCGATCAAGTACAGGGTCATCGAACCTTAATCCTCTTGCAAATGCTGCTCCAGATTCAACCATTTTAGTGAAATCTCTGGGATCAAACGGCTGGTATCTTTCTTTAGAAGTGCCATTAGAAGCTAGGTAGAGTAAGTTGTTGTTGATGATTGTCTTTTTGAAGTGATTTGAGTTGCAGAGGATAGTTGGGAAGTAATTGGAGAGGGAATCAGGTGTGTTGGACAAGTACATGAGTAGAGTCCTAGGGAAGTTGTCAGTGCCCAACACACAGTGCTCTATGAAATTGCGGCTTAAGATGGAGAAAGATGGACCTGCCAAAAAGAGATTATAGCATTTAGTTTAAAAATCAGAGACCCTTCTTTTTAGCTATGTCATAGATAATCATACTAAAGAAGTTCCTTAGCTCAAGCCATTTACATGTCATCCAATATTTGATTTGCATCTATAAGTTCCACATATCAGATTTGGATGGGAACTATCAGTAGTTAACCTAGCTTATCTGCTTAACCAGCTATTAATGAGAGCCATTGTAAGCGATTCATAGTCTTTGGCTTCCCTTTCCTCACTTAATCTTCTTAAGCAGATAATAGCAATACTATCATACTCATAAACAAGACATCCTTTAGTATTTTCTTTGAAGTTTGAGCTTCAGTAAACAAACCATATCAATCTTTATCAGTGATCCAACAAGCATACCTGAGAATAACTTGAAAGCCTTAGGCAACTCTCGTTTCTGTGAAGCGAAGAACATATCCGTTTTCTCCACAAGATAGAGCCCTGGATCAACAATAACTGGCTTCAACCTCCTCGACCTAGAAACAAAAACCATGAGAAAATGCTCAAATTGATCCTCAACCTTGGCTCTGTGGAATCAAAATCAGCCTACAATATGATTCAAAGTTGAAAACTCAGCGAAATCATTGTGCATAAACTTACTCTTTCCAGCCAATGTAGCTGGTGTGATTCACAAAGTTCAACTCCCTAGGTAAATGCGACATTATGTGAAGAAGGTCTGCAGAATGCAGGTCAGAATTAGTAAGAAAAACACTCAAGGAAAATCGCATACCAAATGATTAAAGAAATTGCAGGAGGATCCAACCATCTTGAGTAACGAGAGGGTAATCTTCTATGCCGAGATTAACAAACCAATCCCAATCTCCTGACAATCTGAGAAGAATCGAAGCACCATGAAGCGTGGATGCCATAGGAGACGATCCTCTTTGATACGAGAAATCGGGCTTCCCGATGACATCAACGTTCCGTGCAGCTCGGAAGATCGGTACATCTCGTACAGTAGCAGCGAGATGATCTCGTTCGGGTTGCGTCGCCAAGCTATCGAGATGAATGAGATATCGATTTCGAGGATGGTAAGTAGCGTAGAGGAGACGAAGGATCCGATAAGAGTCAGTGGAAGATCCAGAGATTAGGTAAGCAATGGAAGGAGGAGCTGTGTCGGCAGCGATCTTGGAAGAGGAAGGAAAGAGTCTCGGGTCAGGCCGTAGGTCGTCGGGTCCGGTATAGGAAGATGGAGAATGGGAGGAGAGAGAGAGGAGGAAGCAAAGAGAGAGAAACGCGATGGTGAGGATTATGTAAAGAGTGACTCTCGGTTGCTCCTTCACAACCGTCGGTCCGTTCTGCATTCTCACAAGGCGGCGCGATTTCCCAACGTATGGAGAAGAGAGCTAAAACTGCAGCATGTTATGGATGTTTTAGAATTTTCACACATATTAAAAAAACCATTAATTTGTCACTTTAAATATAACATTTTTCTTTCAAACCAATTTCCTACATCTTTAATCAATAAAAATTCAATAAGTTTATTATTTTCTACCAACTTTTGTTCATTTAATACAAAGTTTGCATTGAAAGTTTAAAACATCTTCTAATTTAAAACAAGAAAAAAATACTAAAACATCTTCTAATTAAAAACAGAGGGAGTATATTTTTTACTTAAACTAATTATAAAGATTAATTAATGTTATGTGTTAATGACAATGTTTTTGTCAAAAAGATTCGCGAAACACGATTATAATATATCTTAAGTAAAATATATAGAATTTGATTCCATTACTTTACATACACAAATACCATCTTTTTCCGTTTGATATGTAACTAGAATAAATTGCAATTACATATTTTGGCAAGTTTCAGATAATTACGTTTTTTCATTTACGCTGAAATCAATCACAGTATTTGATTGATTTTTCTGAGATGTATTTATATGTTATGAGAATAGCTGTAAAAATCCATCTTCTCATTCTTTTCTATAATCTAGTAATTTCTGATTTTTCTTTTCCTCTTTCACGAATGACAACAAGATCATTCCAATATGTCCTGGTGAATAACATAAATGGTGCCCGTGTGAGAGCTCCACTATGAATCCCAGGTTTTGATAATTCTGGTATCATCAATCAGTTCAGCTTCACTCTGGTTAGTCGCATCTTGAACTCCATAGCGTAGGAACACAAGATAGGATCGCTAATCACCTTCTTCCCTACTATATGGGAATGCGAAAGCCATGTCCATGGCATGGATGCGGACAACGGTAGATTCAGGTTCTGATTTGAGTCTCAAGCGGATATAGAATGTGTCCTTGAAAATCGTCTTTATCACTTTAATAAGTGGATGATCGCGTTGGATAAATGGATTCTGACGATCCACCCAAACTATCTAGCTACAATGTTCTTCTGGGTCTTTGTTTTTGGCATCCCGGACCACTTTCAGGTTGAACAGAGTTTGCGTTCAATTGATGAAGACTTGGACGAATTGGTATTTGTGGATCTGGATTTTATGAGGGTCCGAGTGGTCTCGAAAACTTCTGCTCCTCTATGCTTTACTCGCACAATTGAGTATGAATATGACGAGAGTGTTGTTAAATTTGTTTATAAGAAGCTAAAGAACTTTTGTTCTTTCTGTAGCAGATTGTCTCATTCCTCTGGTGTTTGTCCAAGGAAGTGTCAACAGGAGAGGAACCACTAAGACCGAGACAATCAAGTTTAGGGTTGATTCACGACATCGAAGGCGTGAGGGTGGTTAGAGCTGAACGACGTTCCCGAGTCCAACATCAGAGGATTCAAAATGGTTCTAGAATGATACATGTGGTTTGTGACTTTCCCATCCCGGTGGTTGATCATGCAAAATCCTCTACTTCACGGACTAGACCCCCTGTCCGCCGGAATCTGTTTCCCTCAGGCTCTCTTCGAGCTTCTTCCTCGGTGGTGGTAGGTGATGATGAAGCTATTGGTGGGCTTTTGATGACTCATGTGAAGACCCAACAAGATGAGCCCATTTTACAGCCGGTTTCCTTTGTTTGTCCAACTCTTCAAGCTCATGAGTTTGGTTCAACTAAAGAGTGGGGTTTGAAAACTTTTAGCCAAAGCATAAAAGCCCTTTACTAGATGGAAAGCTATTAGAGGAAGTTTCAGAAAATGTGAAAGGGTTGGAGACTCGCGATGAAGTTAGTGGGCAACCCATCAAGGGATATAGTCAATTCCACTCAGAACCAAGTCTCGGTAAGAGGAGAATTGAATTTTGTTATGCATCCTTTGGAAGATATTATTTCTCCTCTCAAAGGGCTCATTGGTACGGATATGATGACTGATGAAATTGCCCAGAAAAAAAAAATTCTCTAAGTAACTACAACCAAGGAAGAAGATTGGACATTCACCTTACTGTGTCTCTAAAGTGGTGAAGAATTCTTCTGAGTTTATGGGACTTGAAGATGTGTTTACGACGACTTTCTCGTCTATTCCTAAGGTGGTTCCCAATGGGGAGAATATTGTAGGAAACCTTGAAAGACAAGTGGTTGAAGAAAAACCACAACTCTCAGAGTAAATGATCCTAAGTTGGAACTACCAAGGAGCGGGAAGCTTCTTGGTGGTCAAGCGCCTGAGGAAATTTCGGCGTACGTGTTTCGTTGGGATGCTTTTTCTGATGGAAACCAAGAAATCTCATTTTATTTCTTCATGACCTTCAAGCTCATTTAGGTTATGATTTTCTTTTTATTGTTGACCCTTTTAATCTTAGTGGAGGTTTAGCTTTATTTGCTTTATCTTCTTTTGATGTTAAAATATTTTCTTTCAAAAAAAATGTAGTCGATATAATGGTTACAAATTCAAGGGAATAAAACTTATATGTCTTTTGACAAAAAAAACTTTGATGCTTTTTGTTTACGGAGATCATGTTATATCAAAACGTGAATTAGTTTGGGAGAATTTTAAAATGAATTAGTCCGGGACGATCTGCTCCATGGGCAATGGTTGGTGATTTTAATGAAATATTTAATCATTATGAAAAACAAGATGGTTGACTTAGACCAGAATCTTCTTTTTTGGACTTCAGACTATTGCGGGAATGATTGACTTCCCGTTCACAGGGAATTATTTTTCATGGGTTTGTCACCGAGGCTGAAATATAGTACGATGCCGGTTAGACAGGGCAATGGACAATAAAGAATGGTACTCGCTTTTCCACACTCTCATGTTGAGTATCTTAAGTTCCTAGGATCAGATCATCACCCTTTGCTTATTTCTTTGGACAACCGAATATGTTGGGGATCAAAGCAATTTTGGTTTGATAAATGGTGGGCATCACAAGAGCATTTTGAAGGTATTATGAAAGAAAGATGGCACCAGACTAATTTCAGGCTTTAAAATGGGATACAAGACCGAATAAAGAATTGTAGGGGCGCATTTTGTGTTGGCGGCATGACGAACAATTTAACTCTTCTCTGGATATTGAATCTCTAAAAATCCAGATTGACTATGCCCATTCGAATGACTCAGTTCCTTTTTGAGGATATATCAGCCCTAACCGAATAATTACGAACTGCTATGATGAATGAGAAATTGTTTTGGAAGCATAAAAGTCAAATTGCTTGGCTCCAAGAGTGAGATAAGAATACAAAGTTCTTCCATGCCACCACAAAACAGCGCCGCGCGTGGAACATAATCTCAAGGTTAATCAATACCGAGGGTATCTGGACCGAAGACGATGAAGAGATCGAAAAGGTGGCAACAAAGTATTTCCAAAATATTTTTACCAAATCGGTAGTAGGTAACATGGAGGACGGACTAGAACCGATTCAAGGTTCTGTCTTTTATGAAATGAATGATCATCTTACGCATCCTTTTACTCAGGAGGAGATTTGAACTGCTTTGTTTGAAATATCCCCGGAGAAAGCTCTGGGACCATATGGAATGACTGCACTCTTTTCCATCGCTATTGGCACATTGTCGGGCCATAGGTGGTTCAGGTGGCGCAGGATTTTCTGTCGACGAACCATTTTGATGAGAGACTTAATGAGACGAATATTTGTTTGATACCAAAGGTTGATCGACCTAAAGAGATGACAAACTTTCGACCTATAAGTCTTTGTAATGTTATTTATAAGATCATCTCGAATCATTATACAATCGCCTAAAGAGTATTATGTCGTATCTTATCTCATAAATGCAATCGGCTTTTATTCAAGGTCATATGATAATATTCTCCTAGCCCAGGAGGCTTTTCACGCCCAGGGTCGGCCCTGAGATTTTAAAATTTTCTAAAGGCCGCAAGCTACAATGGAAAAATAGGCCAAAATTGTATAATTTCTCAAAAAATGGGCCGTTTTCTTAACTAACATTTTTAAATTAAAAAAAGGGCCACAAGCACATGCTTGCTCTGCTTGGGCTCACGACCGGCTCTGTTCACACCCTCAACTCTAAAGAGTGATGCATGATAGATTTTATGGCAATTAAGAGAGATATGAGCAAAGCATACGACCGGGTTGAATAGCGTTTTCTCCATGATCTAATGACCAATATGGGTTTTGTGAATACATGGATCAACTGGATCATGTTTTGTGTCACCTCAGTATCTTATAGGGTGATTATTAACGGAGAGCATAAAGGTCTTATTCAGCCTACACGTGGTCTGCAACAAGGTGATTTGTTGTCGCCCTATCTTTTTATCCTATGCATTGAAGTACTTATAGCGAACTTGTATTCAGCTGATGCAAAAGGAACCCTTAGTGGCATCAGGATGGCTAAGGCATGCCCACCAATTTCACATTGTTTTTTGTTGATGATAGCTTTTTCTTCTATAAAGCAACTCTGGCAGAGTGTGCTAAGATAGTCAATATTCTGAAACTCTATGGGGATGCTTCTAGTCAACATATCAATTATGAAAAGTCCACCGTCCTTTTTGGAAAGAAGGTGCTCGTCCAATATAGAAAACTTCTTAAACAATGATTATATATACTTTCAGACGGAGGAATAGGTAAATATTTGGGGATCCCTGAACAACTGAAGGGATCCAAAGCCCAAATCTTTGCTTATGTCAGGGATAAACTGAATAGTCATATTAACGGCTGGTCCACGGAAGTTCTTCTCGAAGGGAAGGAAAGAAATTATTATCAAATTGGTGGCCCAAGACTTCCCCCGCTTATGTTATGTCATGCTATCGCCTCCCTCAAGGCCTCCTTAATAAATTTACCAGTGTAATTGCTAAATTATGGTGGAGTACGAAGCCAAATGCTATAGGAATACACTGGATAGCTTGGAAAAATCTTGCCTTCCCAAGAAACTAGGAGGCTTAGATTTCAAATCATTGGATGATTTTAACCAGGCTTTGCTAGTCAAGAAAATGTGACGCCTATTACATATATTGAACTCTCTTTTAGCAAAATTTTTCTGAGGAAAGTATTTCCGGAATCAACTTTCTTTCCAGACAAAAAAGTCAAATTTACCATCTTATGTGTGGCGGAACATATGGGGGGGGGGGGCATGATCTTATAGCAAAACGACTAGGCCGATCTATCCGGCGGGGTAACAAAACCAGTGTCTAGAAGGATAATTGGGTTCGAGGAGTCATCCCTCACTAATTTCGGGCTATCATCCCCGGCGTTCATACAAATTTAATAGTTATTGACCTTTTAAATGAAGATGGAATGACATGGTGGGTACCTATTCTCCGCCAACTTTTCCATCTTGCTGGTATCTCCCGCATTCTCAGCCTTCGACCATCACGGTTTGTAGAAGATGGTTTTTGCTAGCATTTTATTTGGAATGGAAAATATACTGTTAAATTGGTTTATGAACTTCTGGCGTCCACACTGAATGAGGATTTACATTTCCTTACCCAACTTTCATCTATTAATGGTCTGAAGGAAAAAGTGTGGATACGACCCGCCCTACCCAAACTGCGACACTTTTTGTGGCATATTTTGGTAGGGGCTCTAGTTATGAATACCCATCTTGTGAATTGGAATTCAAATGTGGATAGGTTGTGCCCTCGTTTTGGTGTTTGGGATGAAACAATAAATCATTCCTTATGTACCTGCCCACCAGTACTCCAGACATGGACTCTTTTTGACATTCCTAATACCCTTGGTGCTTTCCTTCGATTAAATTTTTGGAGAATATGAATTTCCTTCTCTTCTCGAAGGAGCTTGATAATCTTAATGCGTTCATATGGATCTTATGGTATCTTTGGAAGACTCGTAACGAGAAACTTTTCAATAATAAAGATTGGTAACCACCAAACATTATACGGGTAGCATTTATATATAGAATCCAAGGAGTGGACAATGGCCAACTTGTTAATGCCGGCGAGGCATTATGGCCAAATGACTGAGGTTTGTCCCGAAAAACATGTACAACTAGAGGATGCTACCCTTGTGAGTTTCATGGATAGCTTTTGGAAAGCAAACAATATTTTTGCGGTGTAGGATAGGTTTTACAACCTCCCACAGGCGGAGTGGATACGCTGGAGATTAGGGGACTCCATGTGGGAACCGAAATTCACACTGTTGATTTTCGTTAGTTAAGGAAAATTAAAGAAAATCCTAATTTTCCAGAGATCCCAGATTTTTGTGAGTCAAACATAAACAAAATCAGAATACGAAAGTAATTAATCCAAACACAAATTTAAGAATACGAAAAAGGGAAAAAAATCTTATTCTGAATCTGCGTATGAGCGTGTTACAACAGGTGATAGGCTCGGCCACAAGAACTATTGGCAAGTTATCCTAGATCTAGCAACAGAGACCGATAAATCTAATTGAGTCGCATCTCGCTAATAATAACGCAAAAAATAATCTAAAGTCCTAAATATTTTGGTGTAGAGAATTGAACGTGAACGTGCTCTTCCTCTTCATCTCTCTTATATAGGCTTTAGGGTCGGTTCATCTTCCCTTCTTCTGTGAAAATCTTCTTTTTCGAGTTTATTCTTCTACGGAAATCTTCCTTTTCCATATTTCTTCCATTTCTTCACAACTTGCAGGACAAGTCACGACCATCTTTGCTCTTGGGATGGATTCTCGTCTTCAATCGTAAGTGGGTTGTTATCGTGTTCTAGGCCTCGTTGGGCTATTATACGGTTTACGCGATTTTTATAATTCTTATCGGAGAACCAGCCTTTCGCATGATGTTACGATAAAAAGTTTGCAAAAAGATAATATCAATTGTATATGTGAGATAACACCGGCTTTTAAGTTAGCCGTTATCGTTTTATGCGATTGATAAATACGGGTGCGTCCTTATGACCGTCCTGAAGAATGACGATTTTAATCGTATAATTAAGATAATCTTAGATGTTTCGGCTAACCATTATCGTTTTATATGATTAATTTCATACGAAAATGTTTTACGATTCCTTCTTTACACGATAAGAATGAGTATTATGGTTTTTATTGCAGAAGTCCAATGGAAACTCTAAATGATACAAAACGAGAGATGAAAGGTTCAAGATGTAGTCAATTCACCAATTGGCGAGCTGAACATGCGTTGTTTAGCTCGGCAACTTGCAAGATGAACTTGCGAGATGAACTTGTGTAGTTTAAATTGCTAGTTGGCAAGTTGAACATGTCTTGTTTAGCTTTCCAATTGGCGAGCTGAACGTCCGTTGTTCAGCATATGCATTTTTTGTTTGTCCGTAAATGGTATTCGAAACTAAATCGTTTGTCTGAAGATTTTGATTTACTTGTTGTTATTTCAAAACGTGTCTGTCGAGGTCTTTCGTATTTCTCAGACATTGATTTCGAGTACACTAGTTTCAACCCCAACACTGGACATAAGCGGATGATCTTGCCTTGTTAAAACATTAGTGATAGGAAAACCAGGTGGGACAAAACCTTCTCGACTAAGGACAAAAGAGTACAAAGATAATCGCTTAACTATTTAACGATTATTGTCTGAATCTTCCAAAACATATTCCTTATGGTCGTTCGGAACTATCGCGACTTTATTTAGTTGGTTATGTTGATCAGGATTCGTGCGGTTTGATGCTTAGATCGATGGTTGTGAGGCATAGATTTCGTCGTGACTATTTTTTATCCCAACAGTTAGCCCCCCAGCTCGCAAGAATCATTGGAATGTTCTTGTTAGATATTAAGTTAGGAAAGTTTGGCCAGTTAGGCGGAATTGATGACTCAAAGTCTGAAAATGAATAGTAAAAAAATTCCTTATAAAGTTGAGAAGTTACGTTTTAAAACTTTAATCATCAACTTTTCAAGAAATTTTCAAAGGTAGAAAATCTTTACTCTCTCAATCCTGTGTTGTTTTCCCGATTTCATTATGAATTCAAACGTGGGAGTTGCTGCGAACGCGTTGCAGTTGATGTTTAGCCCTGAAAGCCTACGAATTCAGGATGGGGGCGTTGTGCCAAAAATCAAATTTCTAACACCTTCGATCGATTTAGAGGAGGTAAAGGCGTATTGGTGCAAAACATGCGACATGGAGGCTCCACCTCCCGAGTCGTGGTGTCCGTTGAGGCGCAAATTCAACAGAAACGCTAATAGCCCAAGCGATTAATCTTGGACAATGGGCGCAAGCCTGATCCAACAAAGTGGAAGTGGAAGGCCACTATAGAAGCTCCGAGCATCCTTCCTAAACACTATTTGAGAATTTTGCAGAGTCCTAGACGATGTGCAGTTTTGCTTGCCCATATTGCCGACTACGAGGCGCACCTGCTATATTGCCGACTATGGTTTCCCATTCCAGGAGTTATAGTTGATTTTTCAGATATGGCTTATCAATCGGCCAAATTTCACCGCGTAGCCTCCAGCACCTCATTGGTATCATAGTCATGAGCTATGAGTGAGGGATGGATCTGAATGCTGATTATCTTACGACATTCCTTCATCTAAGGGGTTCAGGTACGCAACTCCACTATTAGCTAGTGTCGCATAATCATATGACAGTCATCCAATCGTTCCACTCCCACATCAATGGTTGGAGAAAACACTAATTTTTGTTCGTATAGATAACACTTCTGTCGAACAGAAATATATTCCTTGTTTTAGGCGGAAATGTGTCCGAAGGGTACTACGGTCGGATATTTGAATCTTTTTTGGTATACCGATGCCTAACGTATGTTTTTGTTTTGTGCAGTTGTCAATCCTCTTCCTCCGCATTCGCATGACCGGGCCTTCTTAGAGGCAGTCCGCTTCATTGGGTTCATTTCTCCCTGCAATGCTTTCGCAACATTGTTGCTTATCACAACGCCCGAGCATGTACTGACGTTGTCGTAAAAGAAGAGGAAGAAGAACCGGTGATGGAAAACTTTACCCCATATGAGATGCCTCATGCGAGGAATAGAGAGAGGTCTCTGAGGAACGTGAAAGTTGCTTTCAACGCAAGTAGTTCTACCCAAGCTGGGGGAGGATTGCCTCCCGGGGTGTGTTTGAATGACTCTGACAGTTTAAGCCAGATCTCGATACCCTGGCTTGGAACCAATTTTTCGACTTCCCAGGCGCTACACCAACTCGACCTTCTAATATATAAGGGATTATGAGGTCGAAGCAGTTTGCCGAGGCTTCGTGACAGTGCATGGGGGTTAGTTTTTTCGTATACTATTTTGTCTTCATGAATGTTTTTGCTAACTTTTGAAGGGATTCCGATAGGGTCTCCACAGGTTGGACGAGGCCCTTAGGGCACGTGACCTAGAGGCGCATATGAGTTGGTTCAAGGCCGAGAGGCTCGAGGAGGAGAACTCCCGTTTGAGGAAGGAAATGAAAGAATTTGCACGAAAGCAAGTGTCTCAAATTCACCGCGCAATCAGGCATGGTAAGCGCGAGGTTAATTCGATCATGGCGGATCGTTTGACTCGTTTTGCAGCTAGTTTTTATCGACTGGGACAAGAGCATCGAACCATCAGGATTATCAAGAGTGCCATGGTTCCATGGGTCCCCTTTATCTTTATATGCAACCTGATTACTTGTACGACATCAAGATGAAAAAGATGTATGGGTATATGGATAAGTGAAAATATGCGGAGTCTCTGATTCCTTCGATCGAAGCAGAGATTCTGGAGTGCTGGGCCCTGATCCATGTTTCTCCAGACTCAGAGGACGCCAGGATTACGCTACATGATGAAGAGGAAGCGGTGCATCAGCATCTGAGACTGTTTGGTGGGTCGTGTTCTAGCTTTTTTGATCTTGGTTCATGAGGAACGTGGGTTCGTATAAAGGGAGTATGATCTTGTTTATGATTTTTCCGAGTGTGGCCGTTTGTAATTTAGTAGGATCGATCGTAGGTGGCTTTGAATCCATGTCGCTTTGCGGCTTTTGTAATTTATGTTATGTGAATATATATACTTAATTTTTGAGACAATATTATGAGTAGTCACTTCGTATGTTGTTATCAGATTGTCGCTTCGTCCAGTTATCCATTTCGGATGCAACTTTTCGAAGAGTTTGTCTTTCGAGTCTTATGGACTTACATACGTGAGCGATGAAACCAATTTAGAGATCTCGTATCGGTTAGATACTATGTCTGGAAATGTTAGAGACCAATGTGCTAGGTTTAGGTCAAGACCTAGGTTTACTCTCGGTTTTAGGACATGCGGGTGACTATTCTGGCTTCTGTATCTCGTTTGTGATTTCAACCTGATTCCATTTCAATACTGGAGTCTACGATAGACTCAGATCGATCAGGAACTGATAATCTATCCAAAGAAAATTTTTAAGTTGTTCGGAAGTGTTAGCCAAAATTTTGATTTTTATAACACTTTTATCCTTGTGTCGGATGTATGAAAACTGATCTTACGAAATGTTAGGTGACTAGCTCGTCCGTCGGGGCCAATCGACAGGTTTGATATAGGAGCGAGTGTTTTCTCGTTCTAGTTTTGGAGTATGTGATGACTGCGTTCGTATGAGTTTGGAATTTTATTTTCAGAAGTTCGCGACGTCTCGATTTTTCCGAAAGTTCTTTTTTTGCTCGAAGGTTTTTTGTTCATACTGTGTTTGAGAGATGTTCCTGTGATTTGTTGAAGGGCATATTTGTCCTTTTGAATGTGGAAAAATCTTTGTTGAATTTTATTTTAGGAGGATTCTTTGTATGATTCCAGTTTCTGGGTTATACGGGATTTTTCGTTGTTATTCATATGTATTTTAATTGGATATGTTTGAGATGTAAAGTGATAGCAGAAATTTCTAAGTAACAATGCATTTTTCTTATTTCGGAGAAGTTTCGAAAATATCGAGTACAAAAACGCGTATATTTTAAAATATGAGAGTATATGAGTGTACATATACGTACCCACTCCCCCTCCTCCCTTTTCTATTAGGGGACAACTGCACTTTTCTGGTGAAAAGTTGCCAACGTGCCCCTTTTAGAAATCAAGTCGTTTTGTAGTTCAGTTTGTTGACGTGAGTTTGATTACTTGCTTGGAGATGTTGCGTCGTCTGTTTTGGCCGTGGTGGCTACAGTTGGGTCGACGACTTTTTAGGGCATTGGTTGCCGTTTTTGTTGGGATGTTGGGTTGGGGGGTTTGATTACGTTCCTTAGGTTGAGCCAATTCTCGAGTTGACGAACCATGTTCGTTTTTTCCAAAGCGTTTTTGGTTGGCGGTTGAGTTGTCTTCGCTCTTTTGGGTACGATCATTGGTGTTGTTGCGTCCCGTCTTAGCTTATGTTTGGCTAGGAAGCAGATTCTTGCCTATTTTTGACATCCCCAGATTACGATTATTCCATGGGGCGTCGAGAATTTGATGCCTAAGTGGTAAGTAAGTCGATATGACCGCCTTCATGGAGTTTATCCAAGACGTTCTGACAACCACATTATAGATGGCAGGATGGTCGCATACCGCGAAGTTAACAATTTTGATGGCTTCTTTTGCCACGACTGGAAGTTGAATTAATCTGAGAGTCATGGTTGTTGTGACGGAAAGCTAGTGAGTGGTTTTGGTATGGGCGTGACTTCGGACAATTTGATTCCCATTCTATTTAGCATATCGCAAAATATCATGTCTACGGTACTTCCTATATCGTAAGGACTCTTTTGACCTCGAGGTCTCTTATGACGAGATTGATTACAAGTGGGTCGCTATGAGAGGTGTCGATTCCGAAAGCTTCGCTTTCCTCAAAAGTAATCGCGTTATTTGGCGAATCGAAAAATGTGAAGAGAAGGTGATCAGGCCAGTTGGCACTCGATTCAGCTTTGCGATGGTACACTTTTATTACGGAGATGGTGTCTTGACAGTATTGCAATCCTCTGATAATCATGTTTACTCGGCGAGGATTGACGTCGCTGCCTTTGTCCTCAGGCTCTCTTCCGTGCTTCCCTTATGTTTGAAGACCCTAAGGTGCGTTGTTTCCTGGCAGTGCCTGGTCAGATCTAGGTGGTCGATCAGTCTCTCTGATGAGATCTTTGACGTTGGTTACGTCAGACATTTTGCATACGAGTAGTTTTGTTGTCAGCATGGCTATGAGAACTTTACAGTTCATTGTGTAGTGATCCTTTTGTTTGGTGAAACTCGCAAAAGATGTTTTCGTCGTAAGAGATACTCCGAGTCTAGGTATTACCCAATGTCCTTCCTTGTTCGGACGATGGGTTTATATCATAGTTATGCACTCCCTGAAGATTTTCTCCCTTGTGGTGGATGTATTTGTCATTATGAAGGTTTTACTTTTTCGACTTTGTGTCCGAGGGAACGTATTTTATGGATGCTTTTTTCGGTTTGTGTTTTTGCGACAGAACTTTCATCTCTTCTTCGATGACGATAAAGTCAGTGGCCTTATGGAGAGCATCCTAGATCGAATGCGGTTTTTCGGGGGCAATCCACTTTCTGAATTTTAACTTGTACCAGAGAGTTTTTTGGAGCGCGTCTATGATGATCTTGTCGCTAATCCCGCTGACTCTTGACATTACGATCTTGAATCGTTTCATGAAATCTCGGAGAGATTCGTCCTCGTTTTGAGACAAGCTCCACATATCGATGTCAAAAGTTTCCCTATTCATCGAACATGTGATTTAATGTCCATGTCATATGATCCGGCTCTCCACTATCAATATTTCATTCATATGTAATCATACCAACTGGTTATACCGATTATGATGCGAATCCAAACGACCGCACAATCCTTTCCCACTGGTCTTTCGACAAGCCTATCATCGCTTTCGACTTGATGTGTGATACCTCCCAGTTTTCTGTGTAAGACACCCGATTTACATAATTTTCAGAAATAACGTTAATTTCATAAACATCGTCATGATACATATGTTTGTTCGATTCCCCAGAAGAACCTCGTTCTTTATGTTTTCTCCATACTTTTCCAGCCACCAATCAGAATATCCTTGCACTTGATAACAGGATTGAATATCATGACCTTACTTCGAACAATTAATACCTCAATTTTTATATGTTATTGTGTGATGATTTTGAGATTTTCTTCTAAATTACACTTTCCAAGATTTTTCAGCTTTGAATCCATTAAAGATTTTGTATTAACTTAACTCAAAATCTCAAAGTTACAAATGGATTTTTTAGGTATTTATACCTAAGAAAGCTTTAACCCTACACAACAATCTCATATACATAAAGCTCATATATATTCTAATCAATTATATCTAAACTTAGAAAGGAAGAGACGGTTACAACGAGACAAAAACTAAAACATCAAGAAATTTTTGCAAAAACATTCTAACTCGACTTTAAAAAAGCACGTTTTAGGGGTGTCAAACGGAATGGTTGTGTCCATTTGGCCCGTCCTGCAGCGAGTTCAAATTTTTTGACCAGTGACGGATTGACCCGCAGACAATTAATGAATTGTCCAAACCTGTACAGGGTTTAGCGGGTCGTCATGTAAACATTTTATTAAATTATATAAAAATTAATTAAAAATGTTTAAATTTTAAAATGAATCAATTGAGTGGGTGAAAATTATTTTTATATATTTTTACTAATGTTTTGATTTTATATACTAAAATTTTATGTATTATTACATATTTTATATATTATACTTTAATAAATATATAATTATTTATAATTTATTTAATTTCATTTAATAAATATAAAATTATTCCCCTTCCCCTTTCTCAAATAAGGGGTGTCCTCCTTACGTAGCATTTTGAGCTGAGCGGTTTATTGTTCACAATAACTAATTTGAAATAATTTTTCAGAATAGATTTGGATTAAAAACTGTATCGGATATATTTACCAAAAAATCGGTCAAAATATGGTAAGCAGAAGAATTGGTCACAAAATAGGGGCGAAAGCCTCCCATGTACGAAAAATCAACAAATCTTTAAACAGATATTTATTTTTCTATTTAAAAGTTCCTTACAAAAAAAGAGAAAAAAGAAAGAGAGCTTTGAGACGGCGATTTTTGGTGCGATTAGGGCTCTCAATGTCTTTCCTTAATTACCTTGCTCTACACGCTTTGACTTCATCAACCCATGGCGGACACGGTGGCTCCGGTTCAAGCTTCGGCTTCGGCAGCCGTATCTTCCACTGCTCCCGATGTTTCTTCTGTTTCTTGGTCCAATATTGTTACCAACTCTACTTTCAGTTCTGGCGGCGATGGAGCTCCGATTTTGCTCACTAATGGCGTTGCTTCCGCAACATTTCCTAAGCAGTTACTTGAAAATCCTCAACCATTATGGGAAAAAATTCTTGGTCGGTCAATTCATTGGATCGGTACCACATATCGGGAAGATACATGCGACGGTTAATCGCCTTCGGAATCACGATGGCAAAGGAGCAAAAATTGATGTCCAAATTTTACATGATGACTCTGTTCTCTTTAAGATCGACTCAGCTAAAACAAGATCCAATGTAACTCGTAAACGTTATTGGCACATCTCTGATATTCTCCTTGTTGTGCAGGAATGGAGCCCATCTAAAGCAACTGCAACGCCGGATTTATCCTCTATGCCTCTCTGGATGGACTTTCGCAACGTACCAGACTATCTTTTCTCGCATGCTGGATTACGCTTCCTAGGTGATATTATGGGCGTTGCACAGAAACTACAACCTACTATGGAAAAGTTTATGCGGCTTGACGTTGCACGCGTATTAGTGGTGGTCAATCTCGACAAAGAACATGTCCAATCTATTGAACTTGGAAACGAAATGGAGCCGGTGCTTGTGTCCTATCCTTGATTGCCTTCGAATTGTTCCACATGTAACTCTTGGGGACATAAACATTTGGATTGTAAGAAGAAGTAGACCTCAACATCTACAATTGACACCGTTCATACTTCAGCTCCTACTATAGTCTCTGTCGCACCAGCAATTGCGATTGTTACAACAACTCCTCCCATCACAATTGTTCTTGCCAATGACATTCTTCAAATTCCTAACTCTGATTCTCTACCACTTGCTGCTCCAACAAATACTAATATTGGTCTTTCTCCTGATTTTTCAAGTCCTGCAATTGCTATCATAAATCCCACGCCTAACAGTGTAGAAGCTGGAATCAACACTACCATCCCTGCCTTTGATCATGTGCATACTACCATTCATGCTCAAACTAAAACTGATTCCACTGATTCCATTTCTCCTGTTATGGTGTCCCTTATGGACCCAACCATTGAATCGTTACCTACTCTAGACGCTTCTATTATTTCTTCGAAAGTAGCAGGCTCGACCGTTGATACCCCCACCGTGTCCACTGTTTCTTCTGCATCGAACGTCACTGGTATTGCTCCAGACCAGACTCACCACTCTAAATGGTCAGTTGTCTCTAGACATGGACATTCATCCTCTTCCTCACCTCCACCTCCTCCACTTACCTTGGCTTCTACTCCCTTCTCCCCCTCTCGCTTCTTTCTCCTCGGAGATGACATTGATAATGATTTACAAGAAGGACAAATCAGTGATAATCCAGCCACTTCCACTCTTGACACTGACGTAGCCTCACGTTACCTTGCAAAGCCTAAGGGGAAACACCAAGACCAACCAGCCATTGCGGCATCCTGAAAATTATCTAAACACATAACTACCAAGAAGTCATCACATGTCTCCTTTCGGAGACACTAGTGGTTATATCGATTTTTATTGGAACACTCAGGGTTTTAATCAATCCTGGAAGCATGATATTTTTCGGCCTTAGATTCGTTCTACCAACCAACAATTTGGTTGTTTATTGGAAACCCGTATTCAATTAATAAATTTTCCGTCTTTTTGCAGACAGCTCTACCGAGGTGGAATGCAATCATAAACTACAATGTTCATAGGCTTGGACGCATTTGGGTTTGTTGGAAACTAGGTCTTGTTGTTACGGAATTACTTGTGATGGCTCAAGTTATTTCAGTCCTAGTCACATTGGAGTCTGGTGATATTACTCTAATTTCTTGTGTTTATGCTTCGAATTTTCATGTGGAGCGGGTTCATCTCTGGACAGCGCTTCGAGAAACTCGTTTTCTTTGTGGCTCGCTATATGTTCCTTGGCTCATTTTTGGGGATTTTAACGAAATCCTATCTCTCTCTGAGAGATCTAACTCTCTCTCTCAAACCAACATTTAGGCATGATGCAATTTCAGGATTTTAATCATCATTGTGATTTAGTGGACTTGGCTTATGTAGGTCCTTGCTTTACTTGGTGGAATCATCGTGAGAATGATCCAATTTGCAAGAATTTGGACAGATCACTAATTAATGATACATGGGCCTCATCTTACCCTCGAGCATTCGTTGTTTTTGAGTCAAACGGCATCTCGGATCATGCTCGAGCGTCATACACTTCTCTACCCCTACAAACTCAAAGCGTAAGCCGTTTAAATTCCCAAACCATCATATTGATAGTTCCTCTTTCTTGCAGGTTATCTCCGATGCATGGCAGTCCCACTCTTCGATTATACATTCCTGTCTTGTGCTAAAATTCCTCCACATCAAGCTTAAGTCCCTCAAGTTTCATTTCCGCCACCTCAACACGGCATCATACAGCGATATCAGCACTCGTTCTCGATCAGCCTATGACCACATGTGCACGTTACAAACCGCAGTCCTATTAGATCCATCACCATCTAATATGGCTCTTGAGGCAGTGCTGCTTAAGCTTGGTGCATGCTTGCACTTGCTGAAGAGCAGTTTTACAAACAGAAATCGCGAATCACTTGGCTCAAGGAAGGTGATCACAATACTCGGTTTTTTCATCGTGTCACTGCCTCTTGCGCCTCATGCAATACTATTATGCGCCTTTCATTACCCTCAGGTGAAGTAGTCACAGATTCCGAATCTATTAAGGAGGTCGTGGTCAACCATTTTCAAGATTTTCTCCAGACGAACGTCCAAGTCATACTGTTATCTTCTATGTCTCTCACCAACATTATCACTTATCATCTGCTAGCCTCTTTATCCGAAGTTATGACTAATCGTGTTTTAGCTTCAGAGATTCAAGCCACTCTTTTCTTTATGCCCTCAAATAAGGCACCTGGTCCTGATGGGTATACATCTGAATTTTACAAGGCTTCCTGGTCTATTATTGGTTCTGATTTTGTAGTTGCAGTTCACTCGTTTTTCCTCTACGGTTTTCTTCCTCGAGGTATATATGCTACCCTGGTTTCTCTAATACCCAAAGGTGAGAACCCACAGTCGATCCCTGATTATCGTCCCATCTCTTGTTGCAATGTCATCTACAAGGTCATTTCCAAAATTCTTGCAAATAGGTTGAAGCAGTGTTTTCCGGGCCTCATAGAGCCCAGTCAGAGTGCATTCGTTCAAGGTCGGTTACTTATAGAGAATGTCTTACTAGCCATGGAGGTAGTCAAGGATTACCATAAGCACACGATCTCATCTCGCTGTACTCTAAAGCTGGAAATTTCAAAAGCTTTTGACACTCTGAACTGGGGTTTCATAATCGCGGTGATTATAGCCATGAATTTTCCTTCACGGTTCATCCATTGGATATTCCTTTGCATTTTCACAGCTACTTTCTCCATCGCCATCAATGGTGAATCAGCAGGATATTTCCCGAGTGCTCGCGGCATTCGTCAAGGTTGTGCCCTTTCCCCGTATCTCTATGTCATAGCTAACAATGTCTTGTCTCTTCTTCTTAATGCAGCTGCAGGCTCAGGTCGGTTTGGCTACCACCCACAGTGCCGTGACCTAGGCTTGACTCATCTTTGTTTTGCTGATGACATTTTGATCTTCTTGGATGGTGAGCTCTCATCACTCCATGGAATCATTGAGGTCATGACTGAATTTTGGCAAGCTTCGGGTCTTAAGCTTAACCTGTCTAAATCCATTATCTACATTGCCGGGTCGCCGAGTCCAAGTTTGACTACATATGTCGACTCCGTGGGTATATGTCGTGACTCACTCCCGGTTCGGTACCTCGGTCTCCCCTTACTCACCAAATCTCTTACTCTTATTGATTATTCACCTCTCATTGACAAAATCCAATCGCGTATCAATGCTTGGTATGTTAAATTACTCTCTTTTGCTGGTCGTTTAAAACTGATTAATCGATTGTTGTGAGTACTGTCAACTTTTGGCAATCAGCGTTTCGGTTACCAAAGCAGTGTTTACGTACCATTAACAGTCTTTGCAGTAACTTTCTTTGTTCAGGTTCGGCTTCTAATCATCACAGGTCTAAAGTAAGCTGGGAGGATGTCTGTCGGCCAAAAGACGAAGGCGGTCTTGGGATCTGACGCTTTGAGGACACATCCCTTGTCTTCTCTCTGTCGCTCATCTGGCGGCTCTTCTCTGAGTCTCCCTCGCTTTGGTCAGCTTGGACTTGTCATTACCTTCTATGCCACTCCATTTTCTTGGATGTTGCAGACACGGGTCTAGGTTCTTGGATGTGGAGAAAGCTCCTCAAACTCCGTCCATTGGCATCTTCGTTCATTCGTTTTGAAATTTGCAATGGTCAAAATGCATCTTTCTGGTATGATTCCTGGTCTACTCTCGGACCCCTTATTGCTCGTGCAGATCTGGCTGGCTATCGTGAGCTTGCTGTCCAAAAAACCGCATCTATGGCAGATGCCGCTACTCTCACCAGGTGGCGTATCCGACGATTTAGAAGCATACCATTTCGGCTCCTTCATGAAATTATCATTGCGCTCCCCCTCTCTAATCCCGATGCAGGACCGGATCTTCATATATGGAAGCATGGGCAAGACCTCTATAAACCGAATTATTCATCCAAGATGACATGGGCCCAAATACGTACTCCCTCTCCTCGTGTTAGTTGGGCAAATTCTATTTGGTTTTCCCATCATGTTCTACGTTATGCGTTTGTTGCTTGGATAGCTATTCATGATAGGTTATCTACGGGGGTACGAATGCATGCCTGGGGAATACAACAATCATGCACCTTATGCGGCGAGAGAGATGAGACTTGGGATCATTTGTTCTTCGCCTGCCCCTACTCATTCACCATATGGACTGATTTGACGAGTTATATGCTTCCCGGTCTCATTACTCCAGATTGGACTGCAACACTCTTGCTTCTGCATCGGTGAACTATCAACACCATAGATAGTATCCTTCTACGGCTTTGTTTTCAAACAACGTTGTACCATATCTGGCGAGAAAGGAATGGGCGAAGACATGGAAGACCGCCTTTCACGTGTGCTATGCTCCGCTCCTTCATCACACGGACGATAGCCGACAGGCGTGCGGGTTTCTCTTACCCACCATCATCGCCTCTACATGCTCTTCCTCAACGATGGCGACAATACCATTCTCAGTAATCTTCCCTCATGCTTTCGCATCTACCGATCCAGCTCTACTTGCTTATCACCATTGCTTTTGGGTTGTACTCTTTTTCCTCATTCTAGTTTTGTCCTAATGGGTTTGTTAGAATGAGGTTTTAACGAGGCAACCCGGCAACCAGGGTTTTATGATTTTGAAAAAGTTATCATAACTCTCTCTTTGTACATAGAACTCTTTTTTCTTGATATATAAATTTAACATTCCATCAAAAAAAAAATTAGATACATTAAAAATTGGAACTAGAAAATCCAGTGGGATAAACCAGCAAGAGGAAAAAAGTATAAATCTTTAAACATATCCTAAAAGCATAGAGGAGGAAGCAGGTACTAGTTGGGGTAGCACAATTATGATGGAATCTATGCATACTTACTTAGTTCAGTTTTGGGTAGCACATATATTATTGAAAGTAATCTGTGTACAACTATTATATAGATTTGTTTAAATTTTTTTGTATACTTATCGCAAAAATTTATAGGTATTTAGCAAATTTTGTATGCCTATTTATTATATTAATTCTTTTACAAAGTTTATTAGGTATTTCTTGGTAGCACATTTATCATTTGAAGTAATTTATATACAATTATTGTATAGAGTTTTGTTTAAAGTTGGTGTATACTTATAGCAAAATTTTAAGTTATATAGAAATTTTTGACGCACAGTTATTATAATGATTCTTTCAAAATATTTATTAGGTAAATCTTTGAAATTTTCTCTTGCATGACCATTTTCTAAAAGTTATTTTAAAGTTCTATTGTTACAAATTTTATTTGGTAAAATTTTGTCATATAGCTTTTCCGTATATTAATGGGTTAATTTCTGAAATATACATAACTTTATAAAAATTAGGTGAATATACATCAGTGTGTATAATTAGATTTATGGTTTTATTATGCAAGAGATATCCCATTCTTATCCTCGCTTGCTCACACACGTGTTCTCTTCTTTCTCTCTCTCCCTCATTTTTTTCAAGATTTCATCCTCTTTCATTTTTGGCAAATAAAAGCATGTAAAAAAAAATATAATCACAAAAGTTATGTTTAGCGTTGAAAATGAATATAAGACATCCAAGTTTCGTGGCAAATTTAGCAGCAACATATTCACACTCACAAAAAGTTTCAAAATACTATTAAATTGTTTTTTTCAAAATTACCACAAACATAAAAATGAATCTTAAGGGTTTAAAATTTAAATTTGTAGGTCTGAGTTCACTAAATATAGTTTATGGTTTAGTTTTAAAGTGAATATAAGACATCCACGAAACAAAATGCAAAGGTATTCGCCTCAATATCTTTAGCGTTGATGCTGATAATATCTTTAGATTCTGATAATAACGTTTTATAAAAATTCATTTTCATTTTTTTTTTTTTTTTGCAAGAAACGTTTTTATATTATACAACATTTTAAATTTGTTATGTTATAATTTAACTTAAAACATTTTTATAATTGAATATTATTTTAAATAACAGTTTTTGTTTTTAGAAACTGTTTTTCATAAACAAATAAAATTTTAAAATAAATTTATATTAAAAATATTATTAAAAACGTTTTTATTAAATAATAAATTATATTTTTAAACATTTTTATATAATTAATTGAATTAAAAGATATTTATAAATTCAAATTATTATATAGACTTAATTACATACATTTTTATTCAATATATTAAAACGTAATAAAATATGTTTTTGTTATATATATTCGCACTAATAAAGAGTATATCTTGTACAATTATGAAATAGATTATAGTCGTTATGGCTACGGTCCGACATGAGATTGCTTCTTTGATATTACTCAGTTTTAATGCATTTTAGTGGACATTTATGTCTGCTATTATCCATTATTCGAACGTTTTCTTTGTAAGTTCGTTACATTTTCAGGTTTTCAGGTGTTCGAGTCGATCTGGACTTAAAGTGAAGATTTGCAACATATTTGGATTGAATTTGGCTAAATAAAGGAATGAGAGATAAGTCTGGTTTTGGATTGATCAAAATGAAGAATTGAAGCCACAAAGAGCTCGGATCGATCGGTCCAGCTTTGGACCGTTCGGTCCAAACGTCCAGAGAGAAACAGAAGATTTGAACCGATCGGTCCACCTGCGGATCGATCGGTCCACATTGCCCGGAGAAGACTGGATCGATCGATACATCGCACTTGCGAGAAACTTTGAAGATTTCCATATTTTTGCAAAAGAGTCCTCAAACCTATTTTGTTTTCCTATTTTTATTATTTTATTTTTCTACACTATAAAATCCTTGCGGTTTAGGTTTTATTTTTTCTACATTTTTACAACTCTTGAGCTTTTACCGAAAGAAGGATTTGAACCCTGTATTTGGAGAAGGTTTCTTAACTATGATTTTTATATATCAATATCTATACTTTTTTTATTATGTGTTCTTCCTTGATATTATGTTGTTCTTGCTTTGCACTGTCTGAGTAGTTCACTAGTTAGGTTTTATGGTTTTCTAAGGAAACCATGTTTGAATGTTAGGGTTAATCATATAGGATTGAATTTGTTAGGTTCTTAGTTTAGATTTGTTCTTAATGCCTGAATTAGCTTGACACCTAGTTCATGATAATAGGTTGATAAATACAAAGATATTTGATTTAGAAACCTGAAATAATCTAGATGAATAAGTATTTTTGCTTGTGAGAGTACTGTCTTAAATGCTTATGAACAATTGAATCTGAACATTATGCATGATCGAATTAGTTAGATACATCGAGAGTTTGTTTCTAATAATTCGAGTATACGGTTTGATACTTCGAGAGGAGATTATTCTATTTGTGAATTTCATGTTGAGAAATATTTTTAAAGAAAATCTTGTATGTTAACTTTGGCTTGTAAACCTGAATACCTATGGAATTCCCTAATGTCTGACGTTTTTAGCTTATCGTTTACAGTCATTTTATTTAATTATTGTTTTGATTCCGATACAAACAATCTATTTATTTCGTATTAGCTTGATTTGAGATTAAACTAAAATGTGTTCTATCTGGTCTCCATGGATTCGACCATTTACTGTGCTATAGTGATATGTTCTCTGAAGTATAATTTTAGGATTAAATTCTAAGCTTATCATTCTTCCAGAGCGCTGTTTTGTGTATCTTCATCGGACTTGGCATCAACTTGCACACTCGACATCATTGGGACGATGCAAGGTGCTTCTAATTATGTCTGTGTTGTTGCTACACCTGCTAGCGTTCCTCTTTCATAATTTTGTGATTGTGGAGGAGATCATCACATTAGGAGGACGAGATCGTCTGACTTGGCTTCATCCAGATTCCGACAACAGTCGAGGGAAAACTTGATTTTCCTTCTCGAACAACGGGATCAAAAAGTGTATCAATAACATTATGCATATCATGCTTGATAAATCTTATGGAAAGTAAAAAAACTTGCCCAATGCGGACAAGGATCGTTGGTTTCGACATTTTGTTGTACTTTATATTAAATAGTTTATAAGATATTCATGTAATCAACATGAAATTGTTTCACATTTACAAATTATTCATTTTTTAGCAATCGTGTGGGATATGTCCATTACTTCTCTAGTGCGCACACCATTCCAGCAGGAGATAGCTAGGCAATACACAAACCATATGTAATCTTGGAAGGAATATTGGCAAAGGACTAGGACTCGACACTTATAGTGTCGAAAAAATTTGTTCGATGACTTTGTACAGTATTAACAGAAGGAGTATATAAATCCCTCTGATCTATGAACTCTACCAATCGAAAGAATACTAAAGTATGGAGTGAGTCAACTACCTTTAACACTAGCACGAAAAGTTACATGAATATCGAGGAAAAAATTATATGTGAAGTTAATTATTTAATTAACTTAATAATTAGGATGGGTTGTTTATTTTTGTTAAGTAATATCATTTCCAAAATATTTTAAGAAGATCGGAGTTCGTCCTATTCCAGTTGAACTTGTTCGTGCGATTCACATGAACAAGTCCACCAGAGAGATCAAGGACCCCGCAACCAAGAAGGTTGTTGAGAACACCGAGAGGAATGTGGAGGAGTTTCAGGCTTCTCAAGGGACTTAAGATGAAATTTTATGCTCTAGCCAATTCTAAGCCTACACTGAGGATTAGTTAAATTATTTTTTTTTTATTTTTTAAATGTTAATTTTGTCTTTGCACATATTTTCAAAGCACAAAGATCAAGAAAAATTGCTACTATGGTAGCTGAAAGATGCATGATTGTTTCCTGGGCCTTGGTAGTTTGTCGAGACTCAATATAGATATGAGGTAATAGTGGGAAGAGATAATAAGAAAATTGCAAGAAGATTTCGATAAGAGATTGAAGCATAGACTTGAGGTAGAGCGGAAGCATAACCGACTCGAGATGGAGCAACAACAAGAACATAACAAACGCGAAATGTACCTCTTCATGGATAACTACATTCGACAATAACCACTCGCACCCCCGCAGTAGTTTTTAAGTTTTTTGTTTTATATTTAGAGCTTTATGGTTTTCTTATACTTCACTAATTTAAAATTTAGATTTATAATATTAAATAATTTGTCAGTTATGACCCATCGGTAATAATTTTTTCGATGGAGTATTGACAGATTTTGTATTGATGGCACAAGAATGACGGGGAACCGATAATTTTCCCACAAACTAATTCATGGGTAAACCATTGAAATCTCATCAGTATTTTATCTGTCGTAGTAAATACTAACGGAATTGCGACAAACACGTTTTATCAACGATGTGGATATAAGAATTAAAATGTCATTTATACGCTTATTTCTTGTAACAGTGCATTAAAATTTTGAACATTTCCGTTTGGACCTTATAAATTATAAAATAATTATAAGTTATCCTAAAAAATTTTAGAGTATCATTTTGGCCAAAAAAATGTGTATATTACAATATTCAACTTCTCAACATGCGACGATGCTTTTTCAAAAAAATGTTTCTCCTATATTTTCTATTAAAATATTAAAATATTGGAAAAGTAAAAGTAACTACGGATGAATCAATTTTATTTTTCGGAGCTATGATTATTATGCTCATGACAACAAATTACACATTGCGGAAACCTAAAATGAAAGATTTCCTAAGTTGTAAATATCTTGTTGATCCAAAAGATCTTATAGGTATTAACTCTAACACGTCCAAGTCTTTAGAGTGGAAGAAGATGAATAGATAAACTATTGGTCAAATCTGAAAAAAAGACTGATCAAAGTGCGTTCCACCATGTTACACAAAAAAACGAATGCATATGCCCTTTAGAAGAAGTTGAAGGACATGTATCAAGCCAAGACTACTTGGAATAAGGCCTTGTTAATGAGCGCTTTGTCAATATGAAGCTCAAGAGTGAAACTTCAGTTGCGAAGCATATTAGTGAGTCCCAAAGTTTGATAAACTGATTATCTTATATTCATTTGCCACTTGGAGACAAAATGCAGTCTACTACTTCTTAACTCTCTTACTGATATATGGGAGCCACAAGTTGTTACTCTCAGAACCTCCGCTCCCGATAGAAAACTCACCAAGAATGTGGTCAAAGATACATTCTTCAATGAAGATTCAAGAAGAAAGAACATAAGCACATACTAATCTCATGACCTTATGATACAAAAACGAGAAATATCACAACAAAAGGGTTGATAAAGATGGTCAGATGAAGGAAAAAGTAGAGATCATCAAATGGCAAAAAACTCTCGTAAACATGCAATCATTATGGAAAAGTGGGTCATATGGAGAAGAATTTCTATAAGTAGCAAGAGGAGCAAGGCCATAGCAGTTCTAAAAAAGGGTGGAAAACCTTAATCAAGATCTTGGATAATGTAGTGTTCTACAATATCCATGATGAGATATCTCTTCAAGTCTCATGAGAAACACATAATGGGTGGTTGATACAACATCATTGTGGATGTTAGAATCCACAAAATAACTTTATAGATATATTTTAAAAAGGAATTCGGTATTTTTTTTTTAATAAAGAAAAAACAACAATTCAAATTTGTATAAATAGAATTTGTATTTATTACTAAGATTCTTTTTGCTCAAGTTTACATACAAGAGAAAATGTTCACATAAAATTCGAAAAGAGCCCAAAAAGATCCTCTCTGCTTTGCTAATCCCTCTATTTTTACACCTGAGGTCGGTTCCAATTCCAATTGGGGCTTCTGGACGGTTTGAGATTTTGTTTTGCCATTCCCGCTACGTTTATTCCTCTTCATTCCCATGATCTTGGCGTATCCCGGAAAACTCGGAACGGTTGAGACTTGACCATTACTTGCTCAGGTTGCGTCCATATCGACCTCGGTCATGCTACGCGTTGGGTGTTCCGTCACTCTCTAAGTGTGCTTACGTGTAAATACTTTCTTGGTCAATCCTTCTGGGGCCAATACGTGCTGAGTTAGATAGCAAAACATCACTAGCTAGGGCAAAATTCTATTGAGGGGGGTTTTGACACCAACAATCGTCCTGCCACATAACTCCCCAAAAAGACTTCTTCACAACATATAAAGCTTGAGATTTGAGCAGTGAAGATGGGTAATTTCAGTTCCTCAAAGATAATAGGAAATGGTGATATCCAAATAAAGATAAGTATTGGGAGTTCAATAGCATTGATCAATGTCAAACATATGTCAGGTATTTGACTTAATCAAATGTCAGTTGTATCTCTTGACAAGCAATGGTATGAAAATCACTTCAGCAAAGGCACATAGAAAATGTCAAAGCGCGTTATGAAAATCACTCGAGGAAATATTTTTAGCACACTATACAAGACTTATGTGAAGATTAGCATAGATAACTTTAACATTGTAAAAGAGGCCTCTCGAGATCTATGATATCAAAGACTCAAACATGGGTGTGACTAAGAAAAGATTGATTACCGCATTAGGTTCTTACATTCATTATATATTCGGTAGGAAACATTGAGTCTCATTTAATTCCACGTCAACAACATATTAGAGTTGATAAGGTTGATACACTCTGATGTCTATAGACCTATGGAGGTTGAATCCATTGGCGGAAGTAGATACTTTTAACTTTCATTGAAGTTTCTTTTCGAAAGGTGTGAGTGTATTTCCTAAAGATGGAGGACCACATATACGAGTACTTCAAGTAATTCAAATTATGGTGGAATGTGAAAAAGAAAGAAACTAAAGTGTCTTCGATATGATAATAAAGGTGAATATATTTCCAGCGTATTTTATACATGCCGCACAACATATAACATTCGACTTGAGAAGTCAATATCATGTACCCCTCAACACATCGGCGTTTTTGAAAGAATGAACTAGATTATGGTGGAGTGTGTCTGAAGTATGCTCAACCTAGCTAAGTTTTTAAAGACATTTTGAAGAGACACAATCAACCACATATATTATCTTATCAACTGATCACATTCTGTAACATTCAATTTTGAAGTTCCATAGAGAATATGAAAGAGTGAGCATCTTGCATACTCACATTTTATAGTATTTGGATGTTTAGCATATGCACATGTATCCAAGGAGCTCAAGAAAAAAACTCAAAGAGAGGACCATTTCATGCATTTCCATTGGCTATGAAAATAAAGAGTTTGAATTCAAATCATAAGATCCTACGGAGAAAAAGGTGATCAAAAGTAGAGACATAGTGTTTCACATAGATTTGACAATAGAAGACATTAAAAATCTCAGCATGTCTTAGAAGTAAAATAGAGGTGCAAAAGTTTCAAATGAGAAACAATGACGAAATGTCATAAGAAGCTTTAGAAGCAGAAGAAGATGAGGGGCTAGGACATAGTGCATAGGAAAGGGAGCTACAACCCGCCTCACCAAGACTATCACAAGATCAAGATGATGGTAGTTTGTCTCAGATGGTACAAACCATTCGTAGATCTGAACAAGACCATATACCATAAAGAAGGTATTCATCATCTGGGTACTTATTGTTGATTGAAGATAGCAATATATAGAGTTTCCAATAAGCAACATCTCATAAAGATAAAGAAAAAATGGCTAGTTTCAATGCATGAAGAAATGAAATCTTTGCAGAAAAATCAAACTTATGAGATTGTGTGCTTCTTAAAGGGAAAGGGAAGAAGGAATTCAAAAACTGGTTCTTCAAGTTAAAGAATGATGGAAGTTGACAAGTGGTGAAACAAAAATGAATGATGTCAAACTAGTTAGTGTTCCACTTGCGTATCGCTTCAAGATTTAGCAAAAGAACATGCCTCACATAGGTCGGGAAAATATAAGGAGTGCCATATTTTTTAGCTGTTGGAAGTTTGGTGTATGTGATGGTGTGCATGAGACCACATATCACTCATATATTGGGTATAGTGAGTTTTTTCTCACTTATCCTGAAAATGAGCATTGGAAAGAAGTCAAATGAATTTTTATGTACTTGAAGAGTATTACAAAGTTATATCATTTTAACAGAGGAGTTGATCTAATTTTGGAAGGCCATATGGATGTTGATATGGATAAATATACAGATAGTAGAAATTCTATTTCTGGTCATATGTACACTTTTGCAAGGAAAGTTGTATCTTGACAATCAAGATTGCAGAAGTGCGTCACTTTATTTACAAGAGAAATATAATATATTATTTCCGCTGAAGCTAAAAACGAAATACTGGGGCTAAAGCATTTTCTCCAAGAACTTGAAATCAATCATAAAGAGTATAAGGTACATTGTGACAATCATAGTTCTCTGTACTTTAGAAAGAATTTCATGTACTATTCTCGTTCAAAATATAATGATGTTTGGTATTACATATACACAAAACGATTGATCAACAAATGTTGAGACTAGTGAAGATCAGCACGAAGGAAAATAGATCAGACATGTTAACAGAAGTGGTGACACATAATAAGCTACATTTATGCAATGACATAGTCGAGATACTTGTTTCGAGTATGCTTAGAAGGGGAAATTTGATGAATTCAGTTTCCACAACATATTCATTTACATATATAAATTGAAGAATCTAACTGGATGGTGGTCGACATTGAAAAGTTCACGCATTGAAAAGTTATATGTCACTGTTATTGTTGTCCACTATGATCGATCGTTCATCTCGATTTCACATACGAGACTTAATTTATATAGAGAGAGTATTATCATCACTTTTAAATATTCAAAAAAATAAACAACCAACAGAACTGTAAAACCACAAAAGCTTATGTGACTTTTGAAACTTTTTATAATTGAATTTGTAATCTGGGTTTTTATTTTTGGGAATAATAAAAGTTTTTTCTTAGTTACAAGTTTTAATCTCCAACAGATTATATTAAAAAACTATAAGAATATTATCTCTTGGTTTTGAGCTTATTGAAACTGTACGAGTAAAATTTATCGATCGTAAGGAAAAACCATCTCTCTCCTCCATTTTTCTCTCTATTCTCTCTAGATACTTGGATCTTCAGATGACCGGCTAGAAGCTTCAAGAGAGAGACCCTCCGCGCCGCCATTCGAGCCATATTCTCCATGCATCGAGTTAGGGTTCTCAGGTGACTCCAACTCCTGAGAACCACCAAACTTCATATTTGGACATTCGCCTTCTACTACCTCCTTTTCTCTTCCCTCGACCCAATCATGGTGGTCTTCTAAAGCGTAGCTTCGCTGCCAGTGCGAGTATATCAACGACCACTGATGGTCAGAGGTATCTAGCTCAAAGATCTTATCTGAGGATGGTAGATTTAACAAGCCATGTCTAAGCCAACTCGATAGAAACAACGGGTCTGTCCTCCTCATCGTGTGATATAATGTGGAAGTCGGTTCGTCAATGTGTAAGTGGGTGCGTCTTCTCTTTGAGTATATTAAAATCTCATGAGGACCAGGGGTTTTGGCTGCATGCTTCGCATGAGGACGGTGGATTCAGATAGTCGCGACTAAGCCAACTCCACTGATGAAATATGATATGTCCTCACCCAGTGAGTCGTCCACCTCCTCCACCTTGATGTTTCGTGGCTTTTCCGACCAGTTCTTCCACTTCAGAAGCTCTTCTCATAGCGTCAATGTTTCATGGGTGTCGTTCAGACTCAGGCCATCACCAACCACTAGAGTGCCAGTGTTTCCCCAGCTGGTGTGAAGGCGCAACCTAGGATTTAATTATGTGCCTTGGATCTCTTGGGCTTTGTTTATTGGATTTTGCTTTTAGGTTCTTGATTTCTGTTTCTAATTTGTTTGGGTGTTTGGGATGATGATGCAGTTTTGGGGTGAACTTATTTCTTGATCTTATTGGATGTTAAACTATATTGCTTTTAGTAGAAAAACTATTATAAAAAGACGGTACGAGAAAATATAGAGAAACAATATAGTGTCAATTCCAAAAATCTTACGCCTCGACATATTATCAACGAAACAATCAACACTATGAAAGATAATTTTCACCAAAAATTTGATTTCTACAGTAAATTATCACAATTGATTTTAAAAACAAAATTCCAAAATTCCAATTTTCGCTAAAAGAGCATTTTTATATTTAGAAATACAAATTGAGATAACAAAAATGAATCGAAAACGAATATAAGTAGGTTTTAATATTATATAAAAATTTTCAATTTCATTAAAAATAGACTAATATTTAAATTAAATTATTTTAATTTGTATATAATTTGGTCTTTAAAATAATTTTTCCTAATCTATCAATTAATTTGATAACCGAAATTCACTGTTTACAATTAGAACTACTACGTGGGAATTAATAAAATAAGCTAAAATAATTACTAATAATAGGACTATAAGATTGACGATATATTATATTTGTATGGATACTTCATTTATTTTGAAGGCATTAGAGAACATAAATAAGATTTATTGTTTTAAAACAAATTCTAGAGATGTTATAGACTTGTAAACACCTAGTTATATCGCATGTTTATAAGTTATAAACTTGTGAACACTATGATTCATATGTCTTATGTATGTACTTTCTCTTCTAAAAACTATTTTAAGAATATAATATGCATTAAATCAATTAACATGCATCGTAAATATTACAAAATCCAATTACAATATTAAAAAGAACTACGTCAAGGCAAAGTTGTTTTGCAAGTTGCTTGAATGTGTCCAGAAAGTTTGTATCTTACACAAAATCTTTCCTTGGTATCTTGTTTTCCATTGCAATCTCTAATAATGATTGGTATCTATTATTGTGAGGTCGGCCAGAAGTACGACAACCTCTTTGGAGACAAACATTTACTTTCTTCGAATTCATATGGTATTTGGATATCATTGTGAATTCCTTGAATAGGATAAATGGACTCTGAGCATACATATAATTCCTTGTGTAACAAGGATCTGATAATGTGTGTGACATAAGTTTTCTTTTTGTAGCTACTGCAACATGCATGAATGCAAGCATATAGTCAAATACCCAACAAGATCAACTCAACTTCTCTAAGTCAACTACACAATCTTGTAAGCCACTAGTAACACATTTTTTCGTAATGATATGCTCAACATATGGTCCAAGCTCGGTGGTAAGTTTAGTAGCTACTTCTCGACGCCTACAAAACCAATGCATCATAGTACCCCCTACATGATCGATAAACGTTACGATTGGGTACTCTCTTAGCTATTTAAAAACACCATTAATTTATACATCGATATTACTTGTGGTGATGTTATACATATTTCTCTCGTAAATGAGTTGTACATCATAACCGAATATCAATATCTTCCAAATATTTGTTCAATTTTTGATTAACACAACATATCTCTTCATGATATTGGTAAACTCGTCCACTCTATATGTGCTAGCAGCTTTCTGAACCAAATGGAAACATTGATTTGTTCCAAATTTAGTGATGATGTTTTTCTTAAGGTCGAAAAGCATATCCCATGTTCGGAGATGAGTACACCTTTGCAAAAATGATAACTTAAATAACAAAGTAAATAACTCTACAGAACAACACAATAACTATGCACAATGATTATACTATAATGTTCTATAACAAAATAATCATATTAATTGTGTGTATGCAAACTTTACCAAACAAAACAATCAAGAGGAGAAAAAATTAACAATGCTGCAAAAATAGTTATGCAGAAGAAATTTTTTGGAAACTTTACCTAAAGGCTAAAACAAATATTATTACAGAATAAATATAACAACTATGCATAGAAACACTGCTTAATAACTGTAAAATTTTTTTCATAATTATAAGAAACAACTTTTACCAAAATATGCATAATAACTAAGTAATTATAATAATTGTGTGTATACAAACTTTACATACTAACTTTACCAAACAAACTCGACCACAAAGAAAACATTTAACTACCCTGCGAAATAGTTATGCAGAAAATCTTTTATAAAATTGTAGCTAACAAAATATTTTTACGAAATTAATTTAACAACTCTGCATAGAAACTCTGCTTAATAATTATAATTTTTCTAAATAAGTAACGAAGCAACTTATATCAAAATATGTACAATAACTATACACAACAACTAATTTTAAAATTAACTTTTCTAAGAACTGTACTTAATAAAAAATGCCTCCTAATTAATATAAAAATCACTACGAAATAATTTTTCATAACAAATTTGCATCACAAATTTACTATATGACTATGTGTCAAAATATGTGAAATAACTATACATATTAGCTCTACCGAACAAAACTGGAACAAACAAAGTGATTTAACTATGCACAATTTACTAATTAAGTAGGCATACGAAAACTAATTTATAATCATACATTATTTAAAGATTTAAAGGGCTTTAATGTCAAACTGTCGGTTCTTAAAAGTGTTTCATGATAGTAGATTTTAGTATCATTGTTAGACATATAGAAAAAATTAAATTAAATCAATATATAAGTTAAAATGATAATTATGTAAATATTAGTTTATATTTTTAATTTAGATTTTTTTTATATCTATTAGTGGAACTATTGTGCTTTCACACCTACTCTTTTTCTAAATAATATAACATTATATAACTTTGTATATAAATTGCATAATATTTTTAGAAAAAAAAAATATGATTCCATACATAACACAATCTGTTTATTAATCTGTCAATCTATAGGTTTGACCAAAGAAAAACTTACTAATTTTTATTCACTGAAACCAAGGTTTCAATGAATCTTAGAAATTACATTTCCTTCAAAAGAATTCAATTTGACCGAATCAAATTCAGTTTGATGGGAGACAAAAAAAGAATTGATGGATTTTTCGAGATTGCTTTGACGAGGATATCTTACTAAGATGTATTCAAATCTAATTTATTTACCAGCTTTAATTATGTTGTAAGAAAATTTGAAAGATTTGATTACTTACAAATTACAATGTTGATCTTCACGATAATGACGTAATTGTTTGTTTGTTTGTTTATATTAAAAACATCCATAATGGCGTAATTGTTACGATTCACTTGTCACATAAAAACATAGAGTATTCACACCTTTAATTAATGAGTATTTTTTAGGTAATGAATCACTTTTGCTTTCAAAATAACATCATAGTGTGGTGCGTATAGACCACCTCCAATCTACCCCGCAACTTGCGGTGGCATTTTATTATAAAAGTCAAAAAGGTATGTACACGTGTTATATTATAATTCGTCTAACACTTAAGGTATTGGAATCCTATTGGCTGATATGCATCACCCTCTTGATAACTCAAATTATATTATCACCCTTCTTGTTTCTCAATAATCACGTGAATGCCATTATCATAGTCCATTTGTTTTTTTTTTTAAATAAATAAGAAAATCTAATGTGAGAGGACTAAAAAGTATTAGATCAAAAAGCACTCTATAATATAAGTACGGTCGATCTTCCCCTTCCATTTTATGGGGTCTACAAAGGTAAAAGACAAAATAGCCACTCATTTTTACTAAAATTACATGATTGCCATTCGCTCACACCGTTGATCTTGATATCCACAATAAGTTAAAGTGAACCTTGATGTAGCCGATTGTGGCACCAGTATTCGTTATAGGAAAGTTGATTTTAAAAGAGAAGAAATTCATTTTCGTGTCATCCCCTTCCCCACTTCCAACCAAAAAAATTTAATTAAAAAAGTATATCAGTGTTACAAATTATATAAAGCATATGTTTTTTTTTTTTCCTTGAAACATAATTAAAAAAAAAAAGAAAACCCTAAACGGCGTTGTGAGAGAGATATTAAAACTCCTGCTGTTCTTTATTTTTCAACATTTTTCTCTCTCTAAAACAAAACTGCGAGCGATATTCGCTTCCTTTTTTTAAATTAATCCGAGTATGGAAATGGAATCATTCATGGACGACCTTTTGAACTTCTCTGTACCGGAGGAAGAAGAATATGATGAAGAAGGTGAAGGTGATATGCGACCGCGGAGGAATATTACCCGCCGGAAAACAGGATTACGGCAGGCGGATTCCTTCGGCCTTCTCAATAATAACGACCTTGTAAGTCTTTACATGTTCGGTTCCCGGCACACTGGACTCGGCCGAGTTGACTCGCCGTCGGAGGTAATCGAGTCACGGCGGTTGGGATATTGACTCAGCCGGGTCAAAAGTTGGGAAAAACGCGTTATTGTTAAGACGAAAGTATCCTTTGATTTTTTTTTTAAGCCTTTTGAGTTAGTTGAAGGGTATTTTCGGGAATGTTCATTAATTGAGGGTCATTGTTTCGTGAGCTGTTTCTCACATGATGGTGAGCTACCACAATAAATTTCAACTATTTCGAATTTTCTTTTTCTTTTTATTTTATTAGTTATAGTTACTCACCTCAATTCATTTAAATATTGTTGAAGTGACATAATTACCCTTCCCTCTTTTTTGAAAAGTGTTCTTTATTTGCGTTACAGGGAGTGATTGAGGAAGAGGATTTGGAATGGATTTCAAACAAAGATGCTTTCCCTGTCATTGAAACATTCGTCGGAGTATTACCGTCAGATCATTTCAGCATAGCGTCGCCGGAGCGGGAAGCAACTGAGACCAAACAGCTGAGTCCGGTTTCAGTGCTTGAGACTAGTAGCAATAGCTCAACGACTACGACTTCCAACAGCAGCGGTGGAAGTCACGTAAGCACGGTTACGGCTGCGGTCGCCGCAACCAGAACCATAATGAGCTATTGCGTAGGTTTACATGTGCCAGTAAAGGCGAGAAGCAAGCGTCTCCGCTTGGGACGACGCGATTTGCGATTTTTGTGGCCGGGAAACATTGAGCAAGGAGGAGCACATAAGAAGAAAACGACGTCAGTCGTGGCAATGGGAAGGAAGTGTCAACACTGTGGAGCAGAGAAGACGCCGCAATGGAGGGCGGGACCATTGGGGCCGAAGACTCTATGTAATGCGTGTGGCGTGAGGTACAAGTCTGGGAGACTTGTTCCTGAATATCGCCCGGCTAACAGTCCAACTTTCTCTGCGGAATTACATTCGAATTCTCACCGGAAGATTGTTGAGATGAGGAAACAGTTTCAATCCACTGACGGTGATCGGAAAGATTGTGGATAATGTTGTTAGGATAATTTCTCTCTTTTTTTTCCCCGTTAATTTGTCTTTTTAAGTTTTTTTTAGGGTTTTGCAGTTGGAATTTAGGTTTTTTTTATATACCTTTTTATATGTGAAATTAGTGGTAATTACTCTTTAGGGGATATTATGGTCACTGAATGGAAGATAACTTTCTCATTTTACTGTTTATTTTATTCTATTGGAAATTAATTTCTACAAGAGTTTGGAAATGTGAGGCAATTTGGGATTTTCTTGAATGTCTTGGTTAACTGATTCTTCTTTATAGGGGTGGGCAAAAAATCCGAACCCGAACCCGACAAAAAATACTCGAACCGAAACCGAACCGAAAATATAAAATACCCGA
>OVBE01001402.1:0-37087 GCA_900406425.1 Iberis pinnata | reverse complement strand
ATATATATATATATATATATATTATATTGTAAAATAGTTTACAAAGTAATACGATACAATCATAATAAGAAGTTGAAAAGAAAAATTGATAAAAAAGTGGAGACAAATAAAAATTTCATACGAAAATCTTGGCTTTGTTATTAGTGTATTTTTCTCTTTATTTTTATATATTTGAAAGATATTTTAACCGGACATCATATGTATTTGGAGATTTTCTAAGACTTTCTCAACTCCAAAGATCTCTACCATTCGATTTGGTTAAATTTTAAACAGATTCCAGATAGACTATATTCTAAATTAGGTATTAGTCACATTGCTTCGGGTTTAGGAGAACCAATGCTTACTCATGAACAAGGGCGGACTATTGATATATAACGCTACTACTTTAACCAACTTTGCCATCCTATTCCCTTGTGTATACCTTACAAACATTTTTTTTATATATTTTCACGGGTTCAATTGAACCCACATGACTCTATGTGGGTTTGCCACTGTTCATAAACCTCGTATGGATCTAACTCTTATGGGAGAAGTAAAGATAATGGTAGAAGTGGAATTTGATAAACCATTCCTTAAGACAATCGCTCTAGATGATAAAAGAGATTACATCTTCGTAGTTGAAGTGGAGTACTTATGGATCCTCTTTATGTGTGAAAGTGACCACATAGTAAAGTGTTGTTTAATGAAAAATTTTGGTTATCTAATAGGCCAAACAAAAAAAATTAGCTCCATTCTCAACAAATGAGAATGTTCTAGTGGTTAATGTAAATGAGTACTTTCCTGATTCTAATGGTTAACCATCAAAAAATTCCAAGGATGAGACAATCACATTACCTTCTTTAGAAACCCAAGTTCAAAAGGTTGACAACTTTTCTTAAAAAATGTAACATGGCCAAAGATCAGAGTCAAATGTCAATGGACAAAAAGAAACTAAAGCTAGTTCAACTTCTTCTCAAGTTGTCATTTCTACTTATGCCACTAACTTGATTGTTTCACTTAAGTCACAGGAAACTTCAAACGACACTACATTTTACTACAAAAGATCTTCTAGTCGTTTCTTCGGCTGCTCCATTTTACACTCACTTTATGAAAACTATTCCATCCAAAGAAAAAGCTATTGAGAATTGCCAATCTTCAACTCATAGTGAGCGGGTTAGTGATCCTCCAATTACAAATTTCAACTTCAATTCACCATCTCAAATATCTTCTATGGAATTTGGGTATGTGGATGAAGTTGATCGTAGAGATGAGAATATGCAAATAGATTCTCAATTCAAGAATTCAAGAGGAGGAAAGCCAATAAAACCTTCTCAAAAATCCCAAGAAATGGAATGGACAACTATGATGGATAGAAGAAATCGAGGTCACAGAAATCGTGGTGGACACAATCCACATGAGTAGTCTTCTTTTCTAATCACTTCTACTCTAAACTTGGTTTAGACTTTAGCTCTAGTTTAAACTTTTCTTTTATTGTCTCTTTTTGCTTCTTTTCTCTACTTTTTCAAACTATATGATCCACAAATCATATCAAGTATTTTCTTTATGCATACCCTTTGAAAAAAATGTATTCGGTTAAGCTAACCTTGTGTAGATCTTTTTTTTGTCGCAATAGCCAAATATTATTAATAGCAGATCAAATACATAATAAACTCGGTATACCGAGTAACTACAAGAAGGGAAAGACAAACAAGAGAGGAAAACCAACATTAAAACCCGCCGTATCTAGCACAGCGACACAGTAAATACACTTGAGGGTCAGTGAAGATCAATCTATCCAAACTTCTAGACGAAACACGAGAAGAGACTAAACGAGCACCAGCCAAGTGCATACCAGAGAGGCCATGCGAAACGGCATCGTTAAACTCGCCTAACCAAAACCGCATAAGAAACAACACAGAACAATGATGAAACCCTGAATCTACCAGATTGTCAAGCAAAGCAGTATAACTGCACCTCTGATGACAGAACTGTCGTCTCCCAGAGAAAAACAGTCAAACAGAACGAGAAGCCAGAACATGCAACCTAACGCTACCAGACTAGAGAGAACCCGAGACCATCACAAGGAAGACACCGAGGCACCAACCTCGAGCAAAGCACAACCCGATACCAATACAAGGAAGACACCGAGGCACCAACCTGGAGCAAAGCACATTAAACCACCACCTCCAAAAGAAACCGGACTGCAACACTGGAAACGAGAATAAACGTCCCTTGGAAAGGTCAGTGTGCCTGGAAACAAACGGAGATTCGGCGCTAAAGACGATGGCTGAAAGGCTAAAACCCGAAGGACGAGCATTCACCATACAAAACCCGCTAACTAACACCAACTTGACCTCGGCCTTGTCTTTCGAAGCAAATCAGTAGAAGCCAACCTTGTGTTGATCATTTAAAGTTACTATTTAAAATTAGAAAATTCGACTTGCTTACGACAAATAAAGAACCTAATTCTTTTACGTTATTGCATAACATAATGCAACTAATTATGAATATGACCAATATAAATAACTTTTTATATATATAAAAAACGAGCATGAACTTGAAACGTTGCTAAATTCACTCTTCTTGCATAATCTTTATAAATATAACAACTCTTTGATCTAATCCGAAACACAAAAGCTTTATACCTTATCTCTCCAAATTTATAAAACTTTAGCACAATAAAGGAAAAGGTACATATAATTCTACATATCCATAACAAAACCATTATTTAAATGAAATAACAACATAATTAAACAAGAAAAATCTTAATCTAATTCAAACACATGCACACACAAAGTAAGAAAAAAAGTTTTCTAAAAAAAAACAAGTAATCTAGTGATTATTACATCGTATAATAAATCGTATAATAAAAAAACAAGTAATCTAGTAATCTAGTGATTATTACATCGTATAATAAATCTTATTATACGATGTAAAATCAATGATGTTCAGAATCTTTAGACTACTCAGATTGCAGGTCATGTTAAGTTGTGGCACTGATCGTTGAGTGATCATATAGCTCACGTCAACAGATATTTTCATTTTGTTTGGACCGATTTATTGTAATTCAGAGATTAAAATTAGCGAAAAAAAGAAAAAAATAGGCAAAGTAAAAAAAACTAGACATAACAAAACCATTATTTAATGAAATAACAACATAATTAAAAGAAGAAAAATCTCAATTTAAATCAAACACCTATCCACACACAAACAAAGTAAAAGAAAAATAAAAAGTTTCATAAAAAAAAACAAGAAATCTAGTGATTGTTACATCGTATAATAACTTATTATACGATGTAAAACCAATGATATGCAGAATCTTTCAGACTATTCGACCGATCTATTGTAGTTCAAAGATTAAAATCAACAATCTTCAAACTATTCAACTGATCTATTATAGTTCAAAGATTAAAATCAACAATCTTCAGACTATTCAACCGATCTATTATAGTTCAGAGATTACAAACCGAACAAAAAAACGAAAGAGAAAGAAAGAAAGAAAAGACTAGTAGAAGCAATAAGAGGAAGGTCTATTAACATGAAGTAAACGAAAAAAACGTCTACGGCGGTTGAAAAAAACCGTTTTCAAACGCGACCAAAAAACGATACGTTTCAACTTTGGATTTGATTTCAACTTTATCCAAACAACTTTCTTCACAACTCTTCTTACAGATCTCTTAATCTTCTCACTTAAACTTTGTTTTCTTGAAAATTGATAACTTTTAAGAAACAATTGTCTCTTCTCAACATCTCTTCCTCCTCCTCCATTGTAGTAGTAACTGTTATTACTCAACCAAACGCCGCCGTTTTTGCTCATTGGAAGATTTGGTTATAATAACTTGTGAACACTTAGTCGATTTTTTATGACAAATCTCTTTGATTCAAAGTGCTTCACGTTTTTGCTATAATTACTGTTTTTTTTTTTTTGCTTTAAATGTTTTTTTTTGTCAAATCAAATAAAATTTAGGTGAGACTTTAATCTAACTTCCCAACAAGTAAAAAAGTCAGTCAATAAAAATGTTCAAAGTTTTCACGTTTTGATTATAAGAAATATATATAAAATATAGACATGTTGTATTAAAATAATAATTATGAGTAATTCTCTTTATCAAAAAAAAAAAATATATATNATATATATATATATATATATATATATGAGTAATTCCTAGAAATATCACTAAAAGATGTTCAGATTTCAAAGATATCACACACTTTCAAAAGTTTCGAAAACACCATAAAAATAAAAAGTGAATTTTAAAAGTTTATAATTTAAATTTTTGGGTTTGAGTTCACTAATCAGAGTTTAGGGTTTAATTTTGAAGGGGGTGACTTTGATTTTGGAGGTTTACAGTTTAAATTTGAAGTTATAAAACTATCTTAAATTTGTGGTATCTTCAGGAAAAAAACATTTTTGTTGTATATTTGAAAAAATTGTCGTATTTTTGGAATTTTTTGGTGTGCGTGATATTTTTGGAATAAATCTAATTTTGTGATATTTTTGAAATTATTCCTTAAAATATTTATATGTGGAAATGTATGACATAATGATATTGACAAATATAAATTTTCAACGATGAATATATTTTTTGGTTTATCGTATGATTTGTTGCATGGGGTTTTAGGTATATTAATATTTTATTATTTACTAAATTTTGTTACATAAACATGATAGTTATATGACACAAACAAACAAAAAAAAAAGTAAAATATTATTTGAGGTTTGAAAGGAACATAAATTGAGATGGCCTAACAGCTCCAACTTTTAAATTAACTTATTACATGTAGCTCCAAATTTTGTATCTAACTTTTTCTAATTCTAAGACCAAATTATTCATGACTTTTCGGATTGTGTAACCAACATTTTATAATGGTTTTATATCTACAAACCAAATAGTGAACCATTGTGAGAAATCTCGCATTGAAAGTTTGAAAAGCTTTCAGGTGATATATATAAAATATTAAGATATATATAAAAATTAATCTATTAGTTAGTAGTTTTTATTTTAAGTTAAAAGTCCATAATTCTATTACCGTCCGAACACATTCGACCAACAAAACCAAAAGGGAAGACATCACTCAGTCACTCCTACTATTATCGTTCAAAGTCGGTCCACCTATACTTCTCGACTCCTTCTAATTTCATCTAAACTTACATATTTACAACAGCCACTCACCTGTATTTTTTGATTAACCCAAAATCCCCTAATTAATTAATTTTAATAAATTGTGATTATTTTTTACGATTTGACACTAAAATCGTGTTTAGGAAACATGATTTGACACTAAACTGATTCTAATAATTATTAACCAACCATTAACTAAACTAATCTATAAAAAATCCTTTTACGATTAAAGTTATTGGAAATCGATGGGGGGAAAGTTAGAGTTCTTGAAAGGTTATATTGTGTCTGGGTTAGAGGAGGAGATCGATTTAGGAGGGGGGAAATCCATGTCCAATACATCTTCTTGTTCGAGTCGTCAGGTGAGGAGGAGATCGCATGGTGTTCTGGTTAGGTGCTGGTGTGGAGAGAAAATGGTGACAGTTGTGTCGAAGATTGAAGATAATCCATATAGACGCTTTTACAGATGCAAGTTAGGTCTATAGGTGATGTGATAGAGGTTTTACATATGCGATTTAGGTTCATTGTGAATATAGTAGGTTGTTTTACATATGCAATTTAGATTCATTATATGATAACGAAATGTTTGGTTTGGTTACTGTGTAGAGGAAAAACGAAGACCATTTGTTCAAGTAGGTTGATGAATCTATCATAGAAGAGTTAGGTTTGGTTGATGAAAAGTGTAGGCAAATTGTGGAAGATGTTAACGAATTCAAGAAGAAGGTGATCGAGGACTTCAAGCTTATTGAAAATGTGGTCAAGAATGTGGAAGAAGAATGGGATGAGAAGATGAAGATGATATATGAAATGAAGATAAATGAGGCTAATTTGACTACTTATGTCAAGAAGATTGGTGTCATTGTCTTCTTTATTGATGCATTGGCAATGTCAAGAAGCTTATTTAAGGTATGGTAAAATGTGGCAGTGTCTCCACTTTAGCATGGTGCATTGGCTCTGTCTGTTGCGTTTGACCGAGGATAATGGCTTATGTCTTTAGACCAAATGCTTTTGTCTCAATTTTTTTGTACTTGTGGGTCTTTAGACCACTTATTTATCATTCCTTTTCTTGTTTTTGCTAAAACAATGTCTTCTTCTTTATTGAGATTTGTTCTCTTTATCTTGGTAGTTGTGTTTATATAGTTATTTAAATGTTGAGACCATCAACAATAAAATACACCGTAGGCACAAAAGCACACATAAATTAAAAGCATTCAAACACAAACTTAAAAGCATTCTAACATTCAAACACAACTTAAAATTGAGCTTGTAGAAGCATTCTAATGCACAAAGCATTAAAAAAAGAAATTTTGCTTAACAAACACATACCTAAATACTCCAGATTCTACTTGTCTAGGTTGGTTGACTAATGTTAACATCATTGGAGTCATGCTGCATTGAGCTAGTAGAAGCTTATTGCTCTGAATCTGTGGTCCTATGTTTCTTCCTTGGAAACTTAGCACAACATGATGCATTGTGTGATGCCTCACCAAAATATTTGCAATCAATCACACGGCCAACTCTACCTAATGAAATTGTTCCTTCATATTGTTGCTTCTTCTTCTTAGATGATTCAATCTTACCTTTTCTCTTTTGAAATGATGATTTAGTGCTTTTTTACTTCTACCAGGTAGTACAACTGCAGGAGAAGCTACCATCAATGTGTACTCACCATTTATCCATAATTTAGGGCCTCTCATTGGATTTATTGGTAACTCATAGGTGTATCTCCACATATCTGTTGAAAAGAATCCACTTGCATAGTTTTCAACCTCCAAACATGCATCTAGTATAGCTCCATAGGCATGTTCACAAGGTGTTCTTGTTTTATGATTTTTCCCACAACTACACTTATGCCTATTCAAGTTCACATGATAAGACTCACCTTTCAAAAGTAACTCGTATGATTGTGGACTAGGATTTAGGATTGTGCATTTCTCTGTGTCTTATTTCATCAAGACAAGACAATCTCTTACGTATTTGGTACAAATTCCTTGATGTCTTTGTGATTTCTTGTTCCTCTTAGCAATCATATGCATTGCAAGTCTTCTTATAGTCTCCAGCATAGGGACTAATGCCTTATCTCTTGCTTTAGTTATTGATGCATTGAATGACTCAGTAGAGTTGTTGTCCACATCTTCACAGCAATTTTCATCTCTGAAAAATGCTCTACTCCATGTCTTAGGATTCTGCTTCATCACATCGTTGTACAAACCCAAGTTGTAGTCTCTCATCCTCTTCAACCTTCTTGTAAACTCATCCTCATTGTAACTCCAAGCTAAACCCCAAACCATAGGTTTCATCAAGTCCTTGCTTCCATGATTTTTCTTTAAATTGTCTACTTTGTGCTTAATACGTCTCCTATGCTCAACCCCGGGTAACTCTGCTTGTAATGCACTGATGAGGTAATGTACAATGCATAGATTAAAAAAATACAGTATAAACAATAACTAACAAATTTACTACATTAAATCATATACAATAATTCAGATTCAGACCTTTGAACTGTCAGATGTGATGATACTCCTTCCATTTTGAAGTTGCAAGTCTTACTTCAGTTTTTAACAAAACACAACCAGTTATCAATATTCTTAGTTTGACATGTTGCCTAAGCAATATGATAAATCTAGTTGTTTGCGTCGTGTCCAGCTGCATCCAACAATACTCTTTTAGTAGACACCTTCAAAAATATCTCATCAAGACCTATGATTGGTCTACAATATCCTCACCAACTAGTCCTGAAGCTTTCAAAACACAAGTAGAATATGTTGAATACATCTTGCCCTGCTCTATTTGAAACTGTTTCCACGAAAGTTGTTGAACCAGAATTAGAGTTGGTTATCTCAGTCACATAACCTCTAAGATGAGCTAGTTGCTCTTCATACTCTTTATTAAGGCACTTGAAAGCCAAAGTTCTTCCTCTTTGACATTGATTTCTTGAACTAACAATGTTCCACTTCTCTTTAATCTCACTATGAATTTTCTCTGGCATTATGTCATCATCTAACCTTAGCTTATCTATATATAACCTTGCTATCAATGGACTTTTAAGCATCTCACATTTACCATTTGGAGTACAACTGTGAAGCAAAGCTCTAGCTTTTATTACCCACAACTGCCTTGACTTAACATATGAGCAATATGCACACCAATTACAGCATGTTAAAGCACATTCATAGCTAAGCTTAAGTTTGTCCCACATAGATTGCTTAATTTTTTTTTTCTTTTTCAAAGCATAATCTAATATAGTATCTTTGAACTCATAACCCGCAAAGAATGTAGCCCCCAATTCTAACTTACATCAGCTCCATCAACGTCTTTCCAATAAGTTCTACTCTTATTCCTAAACCCATTGCCATCCTCGTCTTCAGAATCCGGAATAGCATTCGGATTTGAAAGCTCCTCATCTACGAACCTATTTGGCATATCATCTACCTCATATGCATTCTCTATTTTACTGTTCTTGTACTTACCAGAGAGCATTTCCTCACTGCATTCAAGTATAAGCAGTTCGTGTTTTGAGTCTTCTTCTTCTCCAACTTGTGTCTGACTTGCAACCATTGGAAGACTTTTCAGCTTCGACATCTTCTTCTTCAACATGCAACACTCTTTCTTATGTTGCTTCACTTTGATTTACATATTGTTATGAACCCTAATTCTGTTTTTCTCCAAATCGATTTTCAGATTAATCGATTTTTAAAAAAAAACGTAAACTTAAAGATTGGTTTAATTAATGGTTAATTAGTAACTATTAGGATCGATTTAGTGTCAAAACATGTTTCCTAAACTCAATTTTAATGTCAAACCGTAAACAGTAATCACAATTGCCAAAATTAATTAATTAGGGGATTATGGGTTTGATAGAAAAATACATGTGAATGTGATTGTTGTAAATATGTAAGTTTAAGTGAAACTAGAAGGAATCGAAAGTGGACCGGCTTTGAACGAAAATAGTATGGGTGACTGAATGATGTCTTCCCAAACCAAAAATGATCTGTCCATAAATGGCTCGATAAGTTTAATCCAAAAATCAGTTTAGTATGAAATTAGTCTGACTGGTCTAATATGAAATTATATTAACCGATCTAATATGATTATATCAAAATTAATGGTAATAACGATCCAAAATCAGTTTATAATTCTATCATAATCTGAACACACTCGACCCATTAGAACCAAATATAGTCCAAATCAATTTAATCTAAAATCGATCTAGTATGAAATTAGTCGAACCGGTCATATATGAATGTTATCAAAATAAATGGCTAGACGAACTATTATCTCAATTCTCAACTAAGCACATAAATATTATCTTTCTTAAAAGACGAGAAAGATTTTGAGTTGAAAGCTCGATAATTCTAAGATCCAATAAACAAGAACAACAATTGAATTAATACATACAAGAATTTAAAATATATATAAAAAAACACTTTATATATCCAATTAACAACTTCCTCCTTAATAACAACACACTTTAACAAAACCACTAAAAAATCTAACACTTTTGTTAACAGTTAAACAATGAAAAACCATCCATCCACAATCTTTTCCTTCACTATCTAACTCCTCCATTAACATTTGCAGAAGGAACTTGGCTCGGATAACTCGAAATATCAATGTCGATAAGAGACATATCATACATCGAAGAAGCCGAATCCGAAGCATCAACAAGCAAAGAAGATTTCATAGTCTCAGAAGTTACACCAGAAGTTTTAGGTGTGCTTGCTCCTGAAGAAGAAGAGTGACTAGAAACAGAAACACCATCAATCTTGTTATTACTAAACATGTGTTTGTTTTTTCTAACAGTATCCATTTCTTGACCAGTTGGTACAAATGTTCTTGCTCTGTACTTTCTTGTTGTCCCTTCTTCACCACCACTATCATTGTGATTATATAGCACATAATCGTGATATGTCGGCGCAAACTGTAAGATATCGCAAACCGGTTAAATTATACACATGTTAATCTAGGGCCGACATTTTACTCGAAACCCGAACCGAAAAATCAGGAAGCAAAACCGAATCGAAAAATCAAATAACCCGAAAGGTTTTTAGAATATTTTAGTTTGGGTACCCGAACCGAAACCTGAATGGATATCCGAAAAACCGAATGTATATATATATAGGTAGTTTTTAACTCGGATTTTTGGTTGCATATTTCGGTTTATCGGTTTATGATAGGCAGAAACTGAGCATTTTATTCGAAACTCGAAAACTGAAACCGAACCAAAAAATCCGGAACCAAAACCAAACCGTACTCTCAAATAACCCAAACAGTTTTTAGAAATTTGTAGTTTGGATATCCAAACCGAAACCCGAATGGATACCTGAAAAACCGATTGTATTTCTACATACACACATATATATAGTTTTGATCGGATAATTCAGATTTTTGGTTGAATATTTCAGTTTTTTGGTTTGGTTTATTTGGTTTTTAGTTAGGTTTTGGATCCATAACATCCGAAAAACCCGAACCACAAATCCCAAATACAAGATAAAAAATTCAAATTACCCGAACAACCCGAAGCGAAAAAATTCGTTTCCATGTCGGGTTTTTGTAAAAAAACAAAACACGGACCCAAACCCGGACCAAAATCTACTCGGTTAGTTAGAACTGAAAAACCCGAAACCCGAGCTACCTAAGCCGAAACCCGAATGCCCACCCCTAGGTTGATAATTCAAATAGATATAGCGAATCGGTTTACCTGATGAACTGTGTCATGATAGAAATCATTTAGTTTAAGAGCATGGGCCAAACTTCCCGAGAAACTACGAACTCCGCCAACATTAGCGCCTGCGTATTCCTTATATGGAAACGCATAGAAATGAGCAGCTGCAGCAATAAGCATCTCTACACATATTATAAAGTTTTGGAACAATGCCGCTTCTTCTTCATCTCTTATAAAGCCGGATTTCGCAAATAGGAAAACTACAACACCCTGTTAAAAACCGGAAAAATCGCACAAGTTAGTTAACAATCCAAAAAGACCATAACTAATAATATTTGGGTTGGGCATTTAAACCGAACCGAACCGAATTCCGTTCGGTTTATTCGGTTATTTCGGTTCAATTCGGCAATTTTTATATTAGTTCGGTTTTCGGTTCGGCAACATTTTTTGTTTTTACTAAACTAACTGAACCGAACCGACCCGAACCAAACTTGCTAAAATTAACCGAAAAAACAAAAACCAAAAATAAACCAAAAACCGAGAAAACCGGAAAAAACTGAAAATTTAACCGAAATTAAGATTTTCGAACCGAAAAAAACGAACTTTGAAAACGAATAACGGAACCAAACAAACCGAATGCCGAACCGAATTCGGCAAAAAAAACCGAAAAAACCGAATGTCCACCCCTAAATTATATAAGGCAAAGAGTATAAGAAATGTTACCTGCCAATAAGTTAAGAAGACAACAGACTTTATAATGACGAATTTCGGTACGGGATTGAATGGTTGAAGAAGATCTTTGCAAGCAACATAGAAAAGAACTAGCGCATATAAAGCTACTGTATATGATATTGTATAGATGATTGTAAGATAAAGATAAGATTGATCAGGACTGAAATTTCCGTCTTTGTATTTCCCTTTCGCATAAAGCACAAGCGTGACAGCTACGAGGATCGGCTTCAAGATTACAAATTGTAGACAACCTTGCTTACACCTTCGAATAAATCGCCTACATTGAATAGATAAGATCACCGGGAAAGTAAAGATATATGCAAATGCCACAAGTACACGCAGAGAGAATGTATGTGAATTTTGCGGAACTAACCCGTCTAATGGTAGTGGAGGGAAGCAACAAGTCATGAGATGCCAAGATGGTTTTAAAGAGCGGCCGGTTAAACTTATAACTACCGAACCTGGACCTCCAACCCATGCCAAACACAGTGATAGAAAATTGTAAATCACCCACGCTTCGTAACTGAGACAGAAACAAAGATCACAAAGCCTCATCAATATAAACCAAATTTAGTTCGGTTATTTCGGTTCACTTCGGCGATTTTTTATTTTAGTTCGGTTTTCGGTTCAGCAACAACTTTTTTTATATACTAAATTAACCAAACGGAACCAAACCAACTCGACATGAATCAAACTTGCCAAAATTAACTGAAAAAACCGAAAATTAACCAAAATTTAACCGGAATAAGGATTCTCGAACCGAAAAAACCAAACTTCAAAAACGAAAGACCGAACCGAACAAACCGAGTGCCAAACCGAACTTTTGTTCGATTCAATTCGGCCAGAGAAAAACACTGATCAAACCGAATGACCACATTATAAACCATCATATCAACCAAAACATAAAACCGAGTTCCGAAGGTTCCTCTCCTATCTAAAGAGTCAAAGAGAACTTAATAACAGTAAGTACTAAGTAGAGGAAGCAATATGAAAGATTCAGAAACACTCACACTTCACGAATAGAGTTAAAGTAAATCGAGCTCTTAGGCAAAACCAAAGCCAAGAATGACATCAAAGCATAAACCTATTATACCAATAAGAACCAAGAACTTGTTAGCCATAAGGAGTTCAAACTTCACAAGATCAAAGTTATAGATAAAAGCTTTTACTAACCGGAACCATAAACACAATACGAACAATATATCTTTGATAAATTGGTTCTGTATAATTCAAAAGATGCTTGTAGATATGAAATAAGGATAAAGCAATTGCTCCAAGAGTACATAGAAAAGCTAAGATGATAAGGTAAATAGGTATCATATCAACCATTTCTGCAACAAAATCAAAGACATAATTAGTAAGAACATTTCTAAACAAATTTTTGAGTGAAATGTAAAAAGAGCAAAGAGTAAAGAACCTGTACAAGAGCTTTAAGAATGATCTTAAGAGGGATTGAAGCTTAAAACCCTAAATCTGAGTCAAATTTCAGTAACTGAAACAGAGTTTCAGAATTTTGGGAACGATTTGAGAGTGATTCAAACAAGATCGTACCTTTAAAGCAGAAGATGAATCGTATACTGATCAAAATTGAAATCAGAGAAAAGCCCTTGATAGAAATCAAATCAAAGATACTTTCCTGAATTTGGGTTTTTAAGATTTTGTTACAGATCTTACTTCGCAAAAGAGGAAACTTTTAGGTTATGAAAAACTCAAAATTCACAGTGGATAAAGCAAGAAAATGGTGAAGATTAAGAAAGATTTAATTTTTAGTTATTATTATTATCTGAAAATCAGCGTAGAGGTGGAATCGATTCAATCCAGCCTGTGAAGAAGTTCAAACCCTAAAAATTTTATTTTTAATTTTTTGGGAATAATATTATTCAATGGTTGTTGGTCCATTTAAGTGTCGCCGTTACAAATTATATTCTTACTTATAAATTAAATTTTGGCTTTAAAATAATATAAGGTTTGCTTAATTATATAAAATTATTGGTTGTCAAAGAAAAAATGATATGATCACTTGGATTTTTGTTCATTTTAAAAGAAGTTTATGTTTAAAAGTTAATATTTTACAAACACACATTCACAAATGGAATTAACTAGTTATTTAATTATTATTATTATGAGTTAACTCGACTACTCAGCTAATTTGGTTTTGATTAAGGGTGGACATTTTGGCTTATTCGGTTCGATTTGTTCGGTTTTTAATTTTTTATTTTTTTGGCTGAATTATACTTCGGTTCGATTCGGTATTCGGTTCGGTTTTTCATTTTTGAAGTTTGGTTTTTCGGTTCGAAAATCTTAATTTTGGTTAAACTTTTTGATTTTTTCTGTTTTTTTGTTTTTTCGGTTTTTTCCAGTTTTTTTGTTTTTTTATTTATTTTAGCAAGTTCGATTTGGTTTGGTTAATTTGGAAGAAAACAATTGTCGCCGAACTAAACTAAAATAAAAAATGTGTCGAATTGAACCGAACTAACCGAGTAAACCGAACGAACTAAATTCGGTTTGTTTTGGTATATTTAGTTTGGTTTAAATGCTCACCCCTAGATTTGATGTTATATATGGATATACTTCTCTAAATAGTTGGTTACATATCTAACATATGATATAAGATATAGAAGTCAAGGTTTAGAATCCAAAATCAGTAGATTGTATTTATAAAAATATATGAAAGCTTTTTTGTGGTTGACTATTTTTTCCACCTCAAATATAGTAACCCATACAAACAATTCATCATTTACATGAACAATTATAATTCATAATCACGAAACAAAAAATATCTAAATATAAAAAAAATTACAAAACTTTTTAGCACCTATTACCTAATTTTTTTTCTAAAACTAACTTAACAACTAAGAATTCCTTTGACATTTTAGGATGAATTTTCAAACTATATACAATCTCATAAGCTACCAAAATGTTGTATACGACACTTTTTAAAGTCTTTCAAATATATGTTATAATACAAATAGTTAAGTCTTATTTATTTTTGATGTAATTTTAAAACAAAAGAATATCAAGAAACATCTAGATCTAGATGATGTAAAATAATGATATTATTACATGACTACAAAATGATGATATAACTATTTTGTGTATTCACAAAAGAATATATAATAGCTTGTAAAATTATAAATATATAAAACATCTTTTACATCATAATTTTTTAAATTTTTATTATCACACACAATCCAACCATCTTATTCATACTTTAATACATTTCTCTTATCACTCCTTCGTTTAAATTCATTAATAATGAAGATCATTAGAATTTAGAAGAAAACCTTGCTTCAAGAAACCTAACCACATTCACATCAAGCTAAAATATGATCAAGATAACAAGTTAACAACCACTAACCAAAAAAAAAAAAAATTAATATATATATATATAGTCCTAAAGTATTTAATGCTTAAAATTGAGGACAAAAATGATGCCTTTTAACCATATACATTAAGTAAGTGGAGATCGAACCCGTCCCGATGAATCCTCACAGACAGTGACGGACATACGTGAGGGATTATGGTGTCATTTGACACCAATCAAATTATTTTATTAATAAATTTTTAGTATAAAATTGATTACTTTTGATAAAATATTTGGTTAATATTAGTTCATAACACCAATAAATATGTTTTAAAACTTTCAAATGACCCCAATAAAAGTAATTTCTAGATCTGCTACTGTTCATAAAGGCACGCTTAACCAACAATGCTACATATAATAACTAATTTTTTATGCTCTTTAAAATTATATAAACTATGCGCTTAAAACCCTTACTTTTCCAGCTTCCCATCAAGGTCGGTTCTGACTATTATTATTATCGTTTAGAAAATGTTATTTAAAAAATGTGGAAGAGAAAGTGATCATATTATTATAATACTAGGCATTAATTGGTACAAGTACAAAATCCATCAAAACACATATAAGAGCCTGAAACACATGTAAATCTCATACGAGGATCACAATCACTAGTCAACTTGCATTTTTTATCAGAATTTGTCTTCTTTAGACTCTCAAGATTCAGTTGATGAGTCGATGAAACACTACATTGGCATTGTCTATTTACACATAGAGGTGTCCCGCTCGAGCAATGTAAGTATTCACAATCTTTTGTTGTTTTACAAGGGAGAAAAATCTGAGCTTCTGCTCTCGGAATACTCACATTCATTACACCTAATTCAGAACATTTATCATTTTCAAATTTCATATCCAACAAGTATGCTTGATCAAGGGACTTTGGTCTAGTGGTTGAGACACTCTTTGGAGTGTTCAAAGTCACTAGTTCAAACTAGGGCTTGCAATTCGGTTTAATCGGTTTGATTCGGGTTGGTTTTTTCGGTTTTCGGTTTTTTCGGTTTTTAGATTTTGTGCCGAATTGAACCGAATAAAATTTCGGTTCGGTTCGGTTTGGAAATCGGTTTATTCGGTTCGGTTTTTGGTTGTGAAGTTCAGTTTATTCAGTTATTTTTCGGTTAAGTTTTGGTTATTTTTCGGTTTTTTTGGGTTTTTCGGTCTTTTTCGGTTTTTTCAGTTTATTCGGTTCGTTTTTTTGTTTATTCGGTTATTTTTGGTTTATCGGTTCGGTTACCAAAACTGAATTTTTTTGTCCCGTTCGGTTATTAAAAAGTAATTCGGTTCGGTTCGGTCCGGTTCAGAATTTTCGGGTCGGTTCAAAATCTCAATCCTAGTTCAAACCCCTTGAGAAGAGTTATTTATATGTATTATCAACGGCTGGCTCCGGGCACCATGGGAGATTATAGGCCAAAGGCTCGGAACTCCCACGGTTAATAAAAAAAAAAAAAACAAGTATGCTTGATCAAGGCCGGTCCTAAAATTTTGGATGAGACAATATTAACAAAGTTTTAAGCTACTATTTCATCTATATATATATTTTTGCCATTAAAAGAGACCTATGTATAAAGAATTTTAAGTATTGGAGGCCTATTCTATATAGGGACGGTCTTATAAGATATGTGGGTTATAGGCCGACGACTTGGTTAAAAATCTATTTAGATAGATTAGAGAGACTTACAAGAAATAACGAGAGCAATGAGGAAGAAGTATACGATTTTTGATGCCATTGTTTTATAATGTTTAAGTGTGTACTTAGAATTTAGAAGTCTTTGCTATTAATAGTCTTTTTTGAGATTTGAGATTTAAATTTTCAATCTTTTTTATTTAATGACTCAAATATGTTGCCTTAAAAGTACTCAAAAGTTTGATGAGCTTTTGGCATCAAATATAAAATTTCCTTATTTAAGATAATGATAATATGATCAAAATTTAAGTATTTTTGATTTGTTAGTGTAATTTGGACTTTATTATCATATTTATTATACATATATTTGATGCCATTTTAACTAATATGAGTATAAACTTAATATGGCATCAAAAATGAAAATATTGACTTAGTTTTTGTGGTATTTTTGAGAATCATTTTATATTTAAAGATAAATATTTACAAAACATTTGAACTCATTCAAAAATCGAATTTTATTGTTATATGTAGATGTTTCTCTGAAAAACAATATACTTCTCCAAGCCAATATTTAAAGTCAAAAAGTTGATAGATTATTTTTCATACAAATATTTGAAAGTTTTTTAACAAAAATTTTCTCATTATCATTTTTGATACCAGACACAATTTAATAATTTCGATAAGGGTCATTCTTATTCATAGACTGGTTGGTTCGTTATGTACAACGACCTCTCAAAAGATCTTCAATTTATAATAAATCAAATTTTTTGTCGTCTATTATATTAAAATAACCGATAAGATTTTACAAAACCAAAAATAGTAAAATCCGTCATTTTCGGCAAACTTAGCCCAAAAATGTAAGAAATAAAGTCGACAAACCGAAAGTCAAAGAATTATATAACCTAGTTTTGTAACTGTTAAACAGAGTAAAGGCGAACTTAAAATCTACTAGAATTCAAAGAAACATAAACGAAACATCGAAGACGAAACACTAGAAACGCTTCATTCAAACGAGTGTTGAAACTACACTACAAGAAAAATACTTGAATTCCGAAAAAATTTTACGACTAATTATATTGTCGAAATATTTTTAACGAATTACCGACTTTGTTCCGACTAAATAAGAATTTCTTTGAAATTTTAGGATGAATTTTCAAGCACTATACCAACTCATAAACTACCAAAATAATGTATGACATTTTTAGTTCTTATCAAATATATGTTTTAATACAAATAGTTAAGTCTTATTTATCTTTGATGTAATTATGAAACAAAAAGACGAAAAAGAATATCAAGAAACATCTAGATCTAGAGGATGTAAAATAATTATATTGTTACATGACTACAAAATGTTAATATGACTATGTTGTGTATTCACAATTTTTTTCCAAGTAATTTTATATACATGTAGCTTTCACACCTTTTTATTATCATCAAAACAAAACATCTTTACCATCATAATTGTTTTAAAAGCCCAAATGAAAGCGAGCAGTTTTGTATGCAATGTCGAAATGCTATATTTGATGCATGCACATCCTATAATCGGAGAGTTGCTAGAAGAGGTTGGTATAAACCAGCCTACACCACTTATGAAATCTCCTGCTTTCTAGGATCCATCAAAACTAACAACACCATGGCTAGATCCCTACTGTCGATATTCCTAGGTACTCTAGTTATATCAACAGTTGTCTTGACGGATAACCATTCCGCCGCTTCCTTTACAGCCATTTCGACAGTATCTGGAGATTCCCAATGAGAATTATAAAAGCACATCGCATTTCTCGCTTTCCAGATATACCATATTATCCAAAAGAACGCTTGGAAAGCATCACTGAAAGAAGATTCTTTCGCAGCACCAGATAATAAATAATGCATATTTTGAAGTAGATGCCACCTTATTATTATAAATAATGCATTTTTCGCTTTCTAGATATATCAGAATTTTTTCCAAGTAATTTTATATACATGTAGCTTTCACACCTTATTATTATGATCAGACTGTATAATAAAAAATCTTTGTATTGACCAAATCATATTTTATTAACAATAAAACATCTTTACCATCATAATTGTTTTATTCTATACCATTACACACAATATTACATAATCTAAACCACACATCATCAAACCATCTTATTCATATTTTTAATACATTTTTTTCTTCTCATCACTTCTTTATTTAAAAATTCATTAATAATTAGAAGAAAACCTTGCTTCAAGAAACTTAACCACATTCACATCAAGTTGAAACGCTTTAGCCAAAATCTCAGGCATAATCAAAGGTTTAGATCCAAAAACCGCGTCTGCGATTGTAATCGTTCCAGGGTTTTGACTTCCAAGACCAGCAAACGCAACCGCATTAGTTTTACCAACGTTTACTTGAAAATGTATCATTCCAATAGGAAACACAAAAACATCTCCAGGATAAAGAACTTTGGAGAATAGTCTATTGTTGTCTTGATTCGATGTTACGAATCCTACTAAAAGTGTTCCTTCGATTACGACAAGGATCTCAGTGGCTCGTGGGTGTGTATGTGGTGGGTTTTGACCACCTGGTGCAAAGTCTATTCGGACAAGAGAGACTCCAAGTGTGTTAAGTCCAGGGATTCTGTCAACATTAACGTTTGTAACGTTTGAACCAACACGATTCATTGTGTTTCCTGGTATGTTTAGTCCTGATGTGAAGAAGTCTTCAGCTTTTACATATTTTGGGTCTTTGCATAATTTTCCATTCACGAAAACTGAAAATAAATAGAAGATAATTATTTTAGTGCCAAAAAAGGATAATTATTTTTTTTTGTCAACTGCGAGCCGAAATACAATTTGACAAATTTTTACAGTTTTAAATGAAACAAAGTTCTGAAGTTTTTAGAGAAACAAAGTCGGCAGGATTTAAGCCGCCAGAAACAACAATCCAAACAAGAAAAACTAGAGAAACAAGCGAAAACAAACCACAAAACCAAAATAAGACCCTACAAACAAACTTAGCCAAAACCACAACCAAAGAGGATAATAATTTCATTTGTTGATATTATGTTTATGCATGGTTATTCATAATAGGGAGAATTTAAAATTTTTATTTAAATTCTAAAAATACATACATATTCCCATTTTTTTTATCAAAAATAACACACACAAAATTATTGTTAAAATATCACAAATTTTAAATCATAAATCTCTAAAAGTAAACTCTAATATTTTTAATAAATAAACCGTAAACATTAATTAGTGAATTCATACTTAAAAATTATATTTTAGACTACTTAGAGTCAATTTTGATGTTAGTGGGTATTTTTGAAAGAAAATTACTTTAATAGTATTTTTTAGAATAATATAGAATATGTGATGTATGTTATCTCACAAACTAAATTTAATGTTATTTTACAAAATTTGTCTTGATCATACTATATTTCGTTTTACATCATTAATTTGGTAATACTATATAAGTGTATTTTGTTGTTGTTCTTACTAAAATAAAGTCTAAATATATCATATTTTATTTTTATCAATGCAACATATTGCATTGATATATTCCATTTAAGTCTAAATAGAATAAACATGAATTTGTGATTTTTATTTATTTTAAGAATTTAATTTTAAAAACGGTCCATTTTAACAAAAAACCGGTGTAAATTTTATTTTAATTTTAGATTACAGCCTTTATAATCTCATAAATTTTTTTGGATTAGGAAGATATGTTTTCTTTCAGATGAATCAATGTAATAAAATTTTCATAAAAAAACACAAGTTGGTTGTAAAATTTGCAGTGGTTAACAAAAAAAGAAAAAAAAATGTTAATGAAAATTGAGTATTAACCTCCACGAGCAAAAAAAAAATTAATTATTAAAGATAATATATCCTATATTAGAAATTCAAAGGAACAAAACACTAATATATATAAAAAAATATGTACGAATTTATTCATTACCGATTGATTTGAGTTAAAATTACGCCCATAAAGATAATTAACACTAATGATTTTTAGTTCAACACAACTAACACTTTACTTTAAACTCTAATTAACATGTAGTAAAAATATATAATAGTATTATACATATATATCATAAATTATAATGATATTTTAGTGACTAAATATACATAAATTACCACCATTATTTTCATCAAGAGCAACACAAAAATCTTGAAGAGGACTTGGATCATAACAAGATACAAATGAAGTTACTAAAACCAACAAGATGGCTTCAACTATAAGGAAATGAAGAAACACTTTCATTTTTTTATTTTTTTTAACTTCTCTATAGATTTTTGTTTGTCAAGATATGAGAGATATTGAAATGGAATAATGTGATATATATAGCAAAATAAATCACTGTTTTTTTGTTGGGTAATGGGTATTTGATTAGATTAAGAGTCTTACATAAAATCTTAGTGCTTATATCGCATTAGTCAATTTAATTAATCTATAAGGCGGCACAAGACAAAATTTAGGATTTTAGTCGAGATATATCTCTACTTCATATCGAATTTTCACTCTATTGAAGTAAATTCATTTTTGACAAAGTGATTTTTGTCGTAAATTTGAACAAAAAATTAGACAACTAAGTAAACTAAACCAGCTGGAAAGACTAGCTAGCTCAGATAGGTGAGTAGTTAAGTGAATTAAACTAGTTGAAAGTTTAGCTAACTCAGCTATGTAAGTAAAAAGACAGTTAAACCAAGCAGTGTCGGTCTTGAGGCCAAGCAAAACAAGCACGAACTTGCGGCCCGTTTTTTATTTTTAATATTTTAGTTTAAGGACTGACCCACTTTTAAAATTTTAGTTTAAAAACCAGCCCATCTTTTTCATTGGAGATTGCGGTCTTTAAAATCTCAGGACCGGTCTTGAACCAAGTTCAATGAGCTTAATGAGTACTAACATAACTGGATGGTCAGTTAACACTCAAACTTAGTGAACTAAGAAGTGAAGTTGCTTACACGTGAAAGGTCATCAAGCGAACAGTTGCAACCGACCAAAGATGCAACAAAGGGGTGTGTCTTTTCGTCAAAGGTCACATCCTTCCATGTGAAAATGTGTCTTGACCAAAGGTCACATCCTTTCACATGATGCCTATGATGCCTCTTCGTCTTGTATAAATAGAGTCTTCCTCATTCATTCTTCTCCATCCGATTTCCGAACTCATTAAACAGAAAACATAGAGGATTTCGTTTATTGACAGAAAATAAATAAATTCAGTTTCAATAAATTCTCCGTTTATTTGTCTCGAGAGTATCGTATATACTAAGTTTGATCAGACTTCTTTTAAGAGTAAAGCTTAACAAAGATATCCATGGTTGTATCCTAGGATTCTAAATCGCGGTAAACCGTCTTACTACGAGCGTTTCAATAATTAAGGAAAGAGTTCCGATTCGAATCTGTGTGTTACTTAATGTGTAACGATTTTAAAATCGGATTTAGCTCGGTTCGGTTTATCGGTCCCTACAGAAATATTGCCATACATTATGCTATGTTTGTCATGGATTCGAAAATTTTCACTTAAAAAGTTACAAATCCAAACAATCACTAATTCTAAAGAGCTCACACAAATGATTATATATTTGAAAGAGCTCAAACAAATATCCAAAGAGTTTTTTCAAAACACATAATGTGAAAAGTGTGTATAAATTTGGATGAAAAAGTGTTACTCTATGATATAAAAAAAAAAGCGACATAGAAGTCATCGTTTGAGTACTTCAATTTTTAATTGATTTGTAAATTTTTTTAAAAAAATTATATGATCATAGTATAATATGTTGGTAAAAGGAAAAACAGAAATTTTGAAAGGTATTTTTGAGTAAATTACATTAATTAATGAGTTAAGTTAAAAGAAGATTATCAAACGGCTTCGGATGCATGGTAGGTATGGTTTAGTGTGTTGCAAACATATATACTGAAAAAATAAATTTGTGCTAGTTCTATGTTCATACGATAAGAAAGATAAAAACAATCGAATGCGCAAAATAAATGAGATACACATAATTATTTACGAGGTTTGTTTTTTCAGTCTATATCCTCGTGACCTAATCCATAATACGAATTCACTAGAATAAGAAAACAATTACATTATTGTAAACACATATATCAAGCTCGATGTCTTATCAACCGCTCTTTCCTACATTATAAACTAGCACCCAATCTTTAAAGTATGAGGTTTTGGATTGTAAAAGTTTTCAGAAAACTTGTAGATGCAACATATCTCATCTCAATGAATTCTAAGGTTTTTAATTGTTTCAAGTCACATGTTAAAGTGACCCAATCAAAATCAATTGAAGATTCCAAAATGAGATTTATCTCTTTTACGGACTTACCTAAGTTTGATCTTTTAGACATCGTCTTTTACGCCTCTTCAAGTATCAACCATGGTGTTTATTTATCTTTTCATATCTATGTTATTTTCGTTTTGGTACTTGTTGAACTTGTAAATCGAATTTGTTCGATTTTGCTTATCTATTATGTAACTGCTTAAGTATGAATGAATCTTTTGGTGCAAAAAAAATAATTTAGCACCCAATCTAAACTCAACCAAGTTTATAATACCCTCACTATTCCAACAGACACATATTTGTTCCATTATATCATACTTCATCAAGTAACTCGATCTTCGTCAACCACCACCAATAAATCATTTTTCTTCAACTTTGGTAAAACGTCACTCTAACTTCAACATTTCAAAGACGTACCTTCAATAATTCTATATGTCTGGTATTTATATCTTTCCAAAAGAGATACTTCACCATTTATTCAATATAAAAAATTAATCTTTACTAAATATATCTCCGATTATAAGCGTATGAAAATTTAATCTCATCAATTTTTTTTTTTTTTTGATATTCGTTTGATTCTTTCATGCCATATCAGTATTAATAAGAATATTCAGTTTATGTTTAGAACGAGAGACTTCATTATTGCAGCCAAACTATGCTCTTTCATATATAACTAGAGCCAGTCTTGACGCCAAGTATGTCAAGCACGAGCTTGCGACTCATTTTTATCTTAAAAATTTTAGTTTAAGAACCGGCCTATTTTTAAAAAAATTTAGTTTAAGAATCAGCCCATTTTTTTATTTCAAATTGTAGCTTTTAAAATCTCAGGACCGACCCTGTATATAACACACCAAATCGTATAGATATTATCAAGTGATTTATATTAAAGTTTAAATAAAATGATAAAGGAATATTCTTATTTAAAAAAAAAAAATCAACAAATATTAGTAGCTCATCTTTTGACTCAATGGAAAATTAACCTGACATATTGCTAATTTTTTGTTTAAGTGCTCTATCCATTCTTACAAGTCAATACTAATCTAAATTTTTATGTAATGATTATTGTGATTACACAACATCTTGAAATTTGAAATTTCAATCTTCATTATAATAATAATAATTTCATTTTAAAATCTAAAAATTAGTTCAAATACATAGAATTTGAAGTGATGGCTACGTATACATCATGAAGAGAATGACGACCAAAGAGATTAATGGTTAAGTGCAAAGCCACTTAATCAAAGTGCCCTAACCACTAAAATACTATCACTCTTATTTAAATTATAATAACATAGTATTTGTTAATATTATTTATTTGAAAAAATACAGAAAAAACATGTGCATTGTAAGTTGTCAATTATAAATTGGGGGATTAAGGTCATGAGATGGTGGCATCACTTAACACTTATCTCAAATATTATTATATTTTTTTGGAGACATTCCATAAGATCTTTCAAAGAGGGCTGCCTTAATATGCAACAAAAACCACTTCAATACATTTTTGATTTTCTTAATCATCTAGATTAGATATCTAATCAAGTATCAATACTGACCGTTTTTCTTCTAGACATCACTTTTTTCTTCTTGAAAATGACGTTTTAAAATACGCTCAAGGCGCCCGCTTAGACGCTAGACGGTTGATAAATATAGCGATTTTATTATCTGCGGTTATCTATGCGGTTTTAAAAAAATCAGACACCTAGGTGCAACATAATCTGGTTGGACGCTGTCTAGGCGCTCATTTTTTCTTTTGTCAAAACATCGTAATTTTGACTGATTTACATTTTTATTTTTATTTTTATTAAAAAATTGTTTTATTAATTTTTAAATGATGTTGTTAACAAGAAACACTAAATTTTCAACAAAACACTCGTATATTCTCTTTACAAAAGAAGACAAAACAAATTAAAAAAGTGTTATTCACTTTTTAAAATTTGTATTACCACTTACTAGTTAATTATTTATTAAAATATAAGATTTGCTATTATGTATTACAAGTATATATATATACTTGTAAAGCTATATATATGCATAATTCCGTCTATGCATTTGTGTATATAGCTAGAGCTGGTTCACTGTCTAGATAGTGTCTAACGCGTTTTAGAACACTGGAAATGCAAATCATATGCAAAAACTAATTTTTCTAAAATTTTAAAATCTCGTCTTCCATAATCTTGGTTAGGGTATTTAAATAGTTTTGCAAAAAAAATTATCATGAAAATAAAACAATATAGGTATTATTTTTTATACACAAAAATGTTACGTACCAAAAATATGAACTTTAAATGGACTATATGAATATTAATCTTGTTTAAAGTTCAAGAGAATTAGTCAAGACCTTATCGTGATTTATGAGTGCATCCAAGAGAATTATATATATATATGGTTTAGTGATTTATTTTCTCTTTGAAAATTTGAAAGTATTAGGTTTAAATCTTTTGGTAACTAGGAAAAAGTTTTTCTTTTTTTAAAGTTTAATATTCTTATAACTCAATGGTAGTAGTTGAGTAGAAGGAAAACATACATAAACTTACCGAAGTAAATACATCAAAGTGATAATACAACAAGAGAAATATAAACCATTATTTTTTACTAAAATGACTAAGAGAGTTTTTCTTCGTCTTGAATTCGTGAAAGACGCTAAGCCGATCCTTCTAAAATTAACTAAGACTATAATATACTATATTTAGAGACGTTTTTGACAATAGCTCTATCTATGAAGTGTTACCGAATTTTGAGTTCGATTTTCATTTAAAACTCAAAGCGTTGCTTCTAGATTAAAAAAAAAGAAAAGCTTATAATATTCATTACAAATTTTTAATATGTAGGTGATTACTCTTATTCATCCGGTAAAAAGAGAAGCCAAAATCTAAAACTGTAACTGACAAACCTAACTGATGAAAATCATGTATATTTAAGGCAAGTTCTTTCCCAAGCAAACTAGTTAAAAATTTATTTAGCATAAAAGACAAATTGTTTTGTTTTGGTGTAAAACTAGATTACACATAACAAAAAAGGCAAGTTGTCTTCCAAGCACATACTTCTAGAAAAATCTAGCATCCATATATGTTGCCGCAGCCGCGGCGCCTGACCCTTACATGTGTCGCCGCACGTCTTTAGTGTAGTCGGCTTCTACTTTTGTTCGCTCCTTGGCTCTCCATATGGTTTTCACTTCGGTGGGTTCAAATCTAGCTCGCAGCACCGCTCCATTTATAGTTTTTCCGAAGACCGATGCGAGTGTTCTTCTTACGGTCGATGGTATGACCGCCTCCTTCTGCGTGCCAACTTGCTCTTGTTCCGATGGATTTTTTTCGATATGTGGCCTCTGCATTTTCTCTGCTCCCGAGCCTTTGTCTGAGCCGTTCTCTTCTTCCTTTCCAAGGGTGGTTTGGCACGCCGTGCTTCCTAACTTTGGTTGGCATTCCAATAGTTTTGTGCCTCAGTTTGCGGCATTTCCATGTTGTTTCAACCTTGGTTTTGATTTCAGTTAAGTTAGTTGTATTTGTCAATTTTCAGCCCAATATCTATTGGAGATGCTGGTTTTTATTGTGGTTTTAGTTTCAATCTATGCTTTACTGCGTTTTGAATGGATCGTTGCGTTTTTAATGGATCGTTGGTTTTGGTTTTGCTTGTTCTTTTTCTATATCTCTTTGACTAGTAATTTTGTTCTGCGTTTTTTGAGATGCACCAGTAAAAGATAGACGTCGAATGTGCAATGATCGGTATTTGTTTAACGGTGTTGTATAGCTATTCTCGCAGTCAGCTTAGCAGGTTCATATTATGAAACGTAGTTCTTGTGGTTTTTGAAGTTTGGTTCATATGAAGTTAATAGATGGGTTAAATCTTTTATCCAGGTTAGTTCAATTTCGTTAAATAAGTCAGTTCCAAAATACTCATGTTAGTTGGTTCTTTGGCTTTTATTTCAGGATTGTTGCGGTCTTCTTTTATATTCTTTGTGATTGACTTTTTTTTTTGATAAACCAGGTTTCCCAACGCACAACCGACAAGGTAGGGGTTCATGTGTAGCAGACCCGCAATTACACGGCACGTGTTAGACTATCGGAGGTGCTCAGACTAGCTACGTGGGCGGCCAAACGGTTCACCACGTGTCGGTTCCTGGTACACTGCGCCCCGTATGTGAAATGCACAGTGGCCGGGGTTCGAACTCGTGATGGCGGACACCTCAGTCGATGTTCCATTACCATCAGAATTAGAGGCTCCAGTTATTGATTACTCGTTAGCTTAGTTTTTTGTATTTTAGATTTTTTATTTTTTTTGTATAGTTCTTTTTCTTTTAAATTTGGTTGTTTGGGATTTATCGATCCAATTTCGGTTTGTAGTAATATGAGACTAAACTAGAAATTGGAAATAGTGGAAATAAAGTTGAAAAAACCTATATTGGGCTAATGGGCTTAATAAGATTTGAATTAATGGGCCTTTAAAAACCTTAAAACTAAAAAGAACTAAAGAGCCGCGAAGCAATCTCCACCATTTTCAAGACCTCTTCACTTTTAATTTTCTGCTTCTCGAATTCGCTCCGTCGCCGTCGCTAAGCTTCCACTCCGATTCTCTCTCTCTACACTTAGATCGCAGATATGAACGCTCCTGTTCTTGTTCTCAGTAAGTATCTTCTTCTTCTTCTTCTACAGATCTCATTTCTTCAAATCTGTAATGTGTTTTCTTCATTTCTTACTCCATGTTATGTTAATGTTATTGTTTTTTTGAAATGTTTAGAGGATTCATTGAAACGTGAATCTGGTACAAAGGTTCATCATGGTAATATTCAAGCGTCTAAGGTAATATTTGCTTTTTTTTTCTGTTACGGATCATTGTTTTTTTTCACCATTGTTATGGATTTCAAATTTCACAGGCTGTTGCTGATATTATAAGGACTACATTAGGTCCTCGTTCTATGTTGAAGATGCTTCTTGATGCTGGAGGAGGTAGATTTCTCTGCTTTTGTAATCCTAGTGTTTTCTCTAATGTATAGATCTCATAAGGGACTTGGATTAGGTTAAGGTTTATGCTAGATTTGTTATTAAGTGTAGTCTCTCTTTGTTAAAGCTATTGATACTGGGAATCGGGTCGGTTCGGTTCGGAAATTTCGGTTTTCGGTTATTTCGGTTTTTGGGTTTGTGTTCCGAATTGAACCGAAAAAAATTTCGGTTCGGAAATCGGTTCGGTTTTTGTTTTTGAAATTCGGTTAATTTTTGCTTATTTTATCGGTTTTTTCGGTTTTTTCGGTTTTTTACGGGTTTTTCGGTTTTTTCCGGGGTTTTTCGGTTATTTTCACATATTTTGGTTCGGTTTTTCTGGTTTTTTTTTGTTTTTCGGTTATCGGTTCGGTTACCCGAATTGTTTTTAATTTTGTGCCGATCGGTTTACAAAAACTATTTCGGTTCGGTTCGGTTCGGAAAATTTCGGTTCGGTTCGGTTCGGAAATTTCGGTTCGGTTTTTATTCCCAGCCCTAATTGATACTTTGTTTTCTGAGTTTGCTTTACATAAACCCTAAATAGTTGTAGGTTTTGCTTTTCTTGAGGTTTATGCTTATTCATTGTTTTTGTTTTATCTGCTAAACTCTTTGGCTCTTTGCTGTTTTCTTGTTTCAGGGATTGTTGTTACTAATGATGGAAATGCTATTTTGCGTGAATTAGATGTTGCTCATCCTGCAGCTAAGGTTTTACTTGTTCCCTATCTCGAATGTTCTTCTCGGTTTCTCATTGTTCGTTTACTGATGTTTTCTACTCTGTGTTGAATCCAGTCAATGATTGAGTTAAGCCGCACACAAGACGAAGAAGTTGGTGATGGGACTACATCTGTCATTGTTCTTGGTAGTACATTATATCTGATGATTCTTTTGTTGGAACTATGTTCTTGCCAATTGGTTTGCTTTGAAGAGTGTAATAGGCACTGCTTTGATGTTATTTTACTTACTGATTTCTCTCTTTTTTTTCATCAGCTGGTGAAATGTTACATGTTGCTGAAGCATTTATTGAGAAGAGTTACCATCCTACAGTCATATGCAGAGGTATAACTTGCATATGATTTGTTCTCTTCCACAGTGTTTTATTTGTTCTTGTTTTCATTTGAACTATCGTTTCTTATCTGCAGCTTATTATAAGGCTCTCGAAGATGCTCTCGCTGTTCTTGATAAGATTGCCATGACAATTGATGTTAATGACCGTAAGTCCACTTCTACCTTTGTTTTTCAAGGACTTTACTTTCCTGATCTCGAGCTTTTTCCTCTTGTTTACTAATACAAAAATGTTACTATTGCAGGTGCAACAGTACTAGGATTAGTCAAGAGCTGCATAGGAACAAAATTCACTAGCCAATTTGGAGACCTGATTGCTGTGAGTACTTTAATTACTCAAGATATTTTCTTTTGCATCACAATATAAGTTTTTATTTCAACATTACATCAAAAACACTTATAAGAGACAAACGCATTTCAACATCTACACATGTAAAAGTTGCCTACTAAGTTCTCACAAGCGACACATTATACTTTGTTTTTCTGGCTGTCTAAATGGATTGTCATTATTTCTCAAGTTCTTACTTCGGTATATGCATCTCTTTTAGGATTTGGCTATTGATGCGACCACTACTGTTGGGGTGGATCTTGGACAAGGATTAAGGGAAGTGGATATTAAAAAGTACATTAAGGTTGAGAAGGTCCCTGGTGGTCAGTTAGACGACTCCAAGGTTCTCAAAGGAGTCATGTTTAACAAAGACGTAGTTGCTCCTGGTAAAATGAAGAGGAAGATTGTCAACCCACGGATTATTCTTCTCGACTGCCCCCTTGAGTACAAGAAAGGTGAAAACCAAACAAATGCCGAGTTAGTTAGAGAAGAAGACTGGGAAGTTCTGCTGAAACTAGAAGAGGAATACATCGAGAACATCTGCGTGCAAATACTGAAATTCAAACCCGATTTGGTAATCACAGAGAAGGGACTTAGTGACTTGGCTTGTCACTATTTCAGTAAAGCCGGGGTAAGTGCAATCCGAAGGTTGAGAAAGACTGACAACAACAGAATCGCTAAGGCCTGTGGAGCAGTGATTGTGAATAGACCTGACGAAATTCAAGAGTCTGATATCGGTACTGGTGCTGGTTTGTTTGAGGTGAAGAAAATAGGAGATGATTTCTTTGCCTTCATTGTTGATTGCAAAGAACCTAAAGCATGTACTGTACTCTTAAGAGGACCAAGTAAAGATCTTCTCAACGAAGTAGAAAGAAATCTTCAGGTGCGTTTGTGAATGATAGTTATCTTCTGTTTTAAGTCGATTATAATTAAATCCTTTGATTCATTCTTACTTAATAGGATGCAATGTCTGTTTCAAGAAACATTATTAAGAACCCAAAGCTTGTTCCTGGCGGTGGAGCTACAGAATTAACTGTCTCTGCCACATTGAAACAGAAGAGTGCAACAATCGAAGGAATCGAAAAGGTTGGCGATGGTTTTTATAGCTTGGCCTATAGGTGTGTGTGATCTTCTAATTCGAATTGTTGTCGAAACAGTGGCCTTATGAAGCAGCTGCTATAGCATTTGAGGCTATTCCGCGTACTCTAGCTCAGAATTGTGGAGTCAATGTGATTCGAACTATGACAGCATTGCAAGGAAAGGTATGTTTCTTCAACCATGAACATTTCCGAATACCCGAAACCGAACCGAAAAAACCGGAACCGAAACGAATTTTTAAATAACCTGAATGGTTTTTATAATATTTTAGTATGAGTATCGAGTTTTTGGTTGTATTTCGGGTTTTTTGGTTTGGGTAATTCGGATTTCAGTTAGGGTTTGGATCCAAATACTCGAATTATCCATGTTACCAAAAATACAAACCGTAAACCCAAATTACAAGCTAAAATAATACAAATTACCCGAAAAATCCGAACAAAAAAAAAACAGTTCCATATCCGAATTTTAACAAGATCCGACCAGAATTCGAATAGACCCAACCAAACCCGAACTGAATTCTACTATGTTCCTATTTGGTCCTATGTAGTCAGACCCGAAAAATCCGAAACCCGAATTACCCGAACCAAAATCCGAATACCCACCCCCTAAACCGAAATCATTCTCTCATTGATTAAAATATTTGGTTGTTTTGGGTATTAGCATGCAAATGGTGAGAAATAGCCAAATTTTAACTGAAATTAAGATTTTGGAACAGAATAAACCTAACTATAAAAATGAGAAATCAAATTGAATAACCAATACGAACTTTTATTCGGTTCAATTCTGCAAAAATAAAATGAAAAAACCGAAATCCGAAAGAACCAAACCGAACTAGTTAAAATTAACCGAAAATAAACTAAATTCGCCAAAATTTAACCGAAATTAAGATTTTCGAACAGAATAAGACGAACCATAAAAATGAGAAACCGAAACCGAACTTTTAGTCGGTTCAACTCGGAAAAAAAAAAACCGAAAACTAAAAAAACCGAACGAATGCCCACCCCATAATGCCAATCATTCTCTCATTGATTAAAATCTTTGGTTGTTTTGGGTATTAGCATGCAAATGGTGAGAATGCTTGGACCGGAATTAATGGAAACACTGGTGAAATAGCTGACATGAAAGAAAGCAAGGTAAGAAGTACTTTTCTTGTGAAAATTATTGTTTCTTGAGATTTTTTTGTAACACTTTTTAAACTTTTATGGTTTTTAGATATGGGATGCTTATAATGTAAAAGCACAAACGTTTAAAACAGCGATTGAATCAGCATGTATGCTTTTAAGAATTGATGATATAGTAAGTGGTATTAAGAAGAAACAAGCTTCTGGATCTGGACCTACAAAGCCTACTATTGAAACAGAAGGTGATGCAGATAATGAGCAAATACTTCCTGATTAGAAATATTATTCTCTTACCAAAACATAATCTTCTTTTTTTTTTTGTGTTATTTTAATTTTGAAATGTTTTGTGAAACTTGTCACTCTCTCTTCATTAATCTTGTGATTTTGAGTTATGAGGAAAGATCTTGAGAGTGAGTGAGTGGTGAATCTTTTGTTTTCTTTGGAAAAAAATTGGCATTAAGAGACTTAGTATCAAAGAAAAGAAGATAACAGATATATAAATTAGACGTTCTTCACCAGAATGCATCGTAGTAAATATTTACTCTTACCAAAACATAATCTTCTTTCTTTCGTGTTATTTTAATTTTGAAATGTTTTGTGAAACTTGACACTCTCTCTTCATTATCTTTTGATTTTACATTTTGAGTTAGAGCTGGGAATCGGGTCGATTCAGAACGGGTCGGAAATTTCGGTTTTCGGTTATTTCGGTTTTTGGGTTTACGGATGGGATTTTTTAAGACCACATAATAATTATAAATTTTGAGAGTTTTGCGATAACTTATAATTTATTTTGGTAATTTTTCCTTTTTAAATATTATGATAGATGTCAACCACATAATGATTAACAGCAGCTTGTTTACAAAAAGAAAATCTAATCATAATTTTTCACAAAACTATTACAAGATCTTGGCGCCAAACAATTCTTTATAAAGTCAAAGATGGTTACCAAAAAGTCATGAAGAACTACATCAATTAGGAATGATTCAATTTAACCGGTTTGGAGAGAACCGAATTTTAACTGAATGATATGTAAACCGGTACGATCAATGATAAGAAAATTAAATCGGTTTAGTAGTCACAGTGTCTTCGTGACTTCGTGAGAGTCACAGTCTCTTCTTCGTGAGTCTCTCTTCTTCATACGATTTAGGGTTTAATTGTTCTTGCAGAGCCAATCATCTGAAGCCAAATCGTGAGAAGATGATGTTTGCGATTTCAATTACGAGATACAGACTTTCTCATCGGATTTTTCTGGAAAAAGGTATTCCCGAAACAACTTTTCTTTGCTGGATACGAGCTTTCTCTGGTTCTAATTATGGTTATAGAGAGAAAATTAGAGATGGAATTCTACGTCATATTGAGTTCGATGATGCCATTAATCTCTTCAATGAAATGGTTAAGTCTCGTCCATTGCCTTATGTTATTGATTTCAATAAATTGTTAAGTGTCATTGCTAAGATGAAGAAGTATGATTTTGTCATCTCTCTTGGGGAACAGATGCATAAGTTAAGGATTGTAAATGATCTCTATACTTACAGTATCTTCATAAACTGTTTTTGCCGTCGTTCTCAACTCTCTCTTGCTTTAGCTATGTTTGGGAAGATGATGAAACTCGGATATAAGCCTAGCATTGTCACATTTAACACGCTGCTGAATGGTTTCTCTCACAGTAAGAAAATTTCTGATGCCGTGGCATTGGTTGATCAGATGGTGGAATTGAGTTATAAACCTGATAACTTCACATTCAACACTCTAATTCATGGACTTTTCCTCCACAACAAAGCCTCAGAAGCAGTGAGTTTAGTTGACCGAATGGTGATGAAAGGCTGTCAACCAGATTTAGTTACTTATACAGTGGTTGTGAATGGATTATGTAAGAGAGGAAATATTGATTTAGCTTTAAAACTGCTCGAGAATATGGAGGAAGGGGATATTAAGCCTGATGTCTTAACCTACAATACAATCATCGATGGTCTTTGCAAACACAAAGACGTGGATGACGCACTCGATCTATTCAACAAAATGGAGAACAAAGGAATCAGGCCAGATGTTATTACGTATAACTCCCTCATAAGTTGCCTTTGTAATTATGGAAGATGGGATGTTGCCTCTCGACTGTTGAGTGATATGGTTGAGAAGAAGATAAAACCCGATTTAATCACATTCAGTGCATTGATAGATGCGTTTGCAAAAGAAGGGAAGCTTTTAGAAGCTGAAAAATTGTATAAGGAGATGATTCAAAGGTCTATAGATCCTGATATTTTCACTTACAATTCATTGATAAATGGGTTTTGTATGCAAGGTCACATAGAAGAGGCCAACCAAATGTTTGATTTGATGGTTAGTAAGGATTGTCTTCCAAACGTAGTGACATACAATACCCTCACAAAGGGATTTTTCAAGTCTAAGATGGTTGAGGAAGGCATGGAGCTCTTCCGTGAGATGTCTCAAAGAGGACTTGTTGGGGATACAATAACGTACAACACTCTTATCCAAGGGCTTTTACAAGATGGAGACGTTGATGTGGCCCAAGATGTTTTCAAAGAGATGGTTTCTAGTGGTATACCTTGTGATCTTATGACATACAACATTTTGTTACAAGGATTTTGTAGTAACGGGAAGCTAGAGAAAGCATTAACCATATTTGGAGATCTTCAAAAGAGTGAAATAGAAGTTGATATTTTCACATATAATATTATGATTGAATGGATGTGCAAGGCTGGGAAGGTGAAAGATGGATGGCATTTATTTTGTAGCCTCGGCGATAAAGGAGAGAAGCCTGATGTTGTAACATACAATACAATGATCTCAGGATTTTGTAAGAATGACTTAAGGGAGAAAGCATATGTCTTGTTCAAGAAAATGAAAGAAGATGGGATTCTTCCAGATAGCTGTACCTATAACATGCTAATCCGAGCACACCTTAGAGATTGTGACAAAACCACATCAGCTAAACTAATCAAGGAAATGAGAAGTTGTGGGTTTGCTGGAGATGCTTCGACAATAAGATTGGTGACTAATATGTTGCATGATGGGAGATTGGACAAAAGCTTTCTGGATATGCTTTCTTGAAACAGTTTATCCTCAAGAGAAGGTGTGTAGTAGATTAGACTAGCCCTCTTCCATTTCAATAAGCTGAATTTTGAATCTCTGATTGTCTTTTGATAACAAAACATAAATTGCTATGTTCTGTGTTTCAAGATTTGTTATATTCTTGAATCGTATCTGGTTTCAGGTTATGTTCAAAACAGATAAACAAGATTCTGTCACTGCAAGTATAAAAGGAACAGAAGACGAACTCACTTGTAGTGTTTGCTTTGAGTAAGTTAACATAGGAGAAGTTGTTGGCACCTTACCATACTTGCATCAGGTTTCTATGTTTACTTTTACCTCTAAATGGATTGATGAACTCAATTGTAGTGTTTGATGATGAGTCTATTACATTGTGGTCTTATGTTTGCTTTGACTTATTTAGATTTGACCTTTCTTAGCATCAAGTTTAAGCTTGAATCGTTGCAGTTGCTGTAGATTTGTTCAAAGTAGCAATCTTGTTGTTGATTGTTTAGCACTATGAAACTTGTATGCAATTAGTAGAAAGGAGTTTATACTGCCAAGATTGAAACAAATCCACTCTAATTTTAACCTAACTTCCTCTGTTCTTAAGATATGAAACTTACATTGTAACTCTGTTTCTTGGTTTAGAATCTGTACAAATAGATGCAAAAACACCAAAAAAATCTGTACAAATTAATGAGTCAAACTAATGAATTGGTTGGGAAGACATCTTTTGATTTTATAATTAAAAAAATTAGATATTTTTAACAAATTTTTTGTATTTATTTTACGAATGGTTTATTATTCGTGAATGTTGAATAATGAATTGTTCTTAATGATAAATTATGAATGGTAAATTGATGGTAAATTATTCATATGAATGAATAAAAAAACTCAATTTTCAAATTAAAATTAAAAAATATTTGTTTCCTAATTTTTTTTTTTTTTTTAACTCTTGAATTTTATATTAATTATTAACTTGTATACAAATATCCTCAAGTAATGGAGGCTTGTGTTGTTGTCTTGATGTCCATGAATGTTTGAATTTTCTGAACTTAGTACTCCATGTGATTATATCTCTGATCCAATTTTCCAGTTGAAAATCTGTTGAGTGCCCATTTACAATATTGTAAAGCTCTTTGTTATCACTTTCAAGTTCAATATACCTATAACCAAGGTACCATGCTTGTTGCATTGCCATTATTAAACCTTGCATCTTTGCTTCCAGTGCCGAATTCGCCTGACAACCAGTTGCTTGTCCAGCATTTAGAAAATGTCCATTCTGATCTCTGATGAGCCAGCCTGTTGTAACATTGGTATGAGGATTAATATAGGAGGCATCATGGTTACATTTGACCCAACTAGTCTCTGGTCTTTTCTACGTACAGGGCATTTTCTTCCTATTGTGAGTAGGCGTATCCTTGTTGTTCATGATCCATGCTTGTTGCATTGCCATTATTAAACCTTGCATCTTTACTTCCAGTGCCGAATTCGCCTGACAACCAGTTGCTTGTCCAGCATTTAGAAAATGTCCATTCTGATCTCTGATGAGCCAGCCTGTTGTAACATTGGTATGAGGATTAATATAGGAGGCATCATGGTTACATTTGACCCAATTAGTCTCTGGTCTTTTCTATGTACAGGGCATTTTCTTCTTATTGTGAGTAGGCGTATCCTTGTTGTTCATGATCCATGATTCAGCATCATTTGAGGCTTGTTGGAAGAGTGTCAAATCTGAAATCAAGTTGTTTTGGAACATAAGATGATTTCTTTTGTTCCAAATCCGCCATAGTAAGAACCAAGGTAATACTCTTAGGTAATCTTCATTCAGTACCGGCTTAGTGGGAGGGACACTAGGGGCGACCACCCCGGGTCCCTTCCCTAAACCGATAATTTTCTGGTTCAAATTTTTAAAATTTAAAAAAAAAAAAAATTAATTTTTTTAAAATAGTGATTTTAAAGAAAAATTAATAAAATTTATTTGTATTTAATATATATTCATTAAAAATTTACGATAAATATCTAATACATTAAAATTTTGATTAATTTTTTTTCAAAAAAATAAATTTAAGGGGCCTAAATTTTTTTTTTGCCCGAGGGTCCCTAATAGTTTTAAGCCGGCAGTGTCTTCATTGTTGCTCTTTTCGTAATGAAGTAGTAGATGAACTAATTTTTCCTCTACCGTAGGTAATGAGTGTGTCAAAGAGTTGTTGGGGATAGATATCATTTGCCAAATGTTTAGAACTCCTGGACATGTGAAGAGTAAATGATCTATTGATTCTGAATCCCCACAATGTAGACAACTATCATTTGGAATGATATGTCTTCTTTTCAATTCACCTTTTGTTGCCAGAGTTTGGTTTAGTCTCTTCCATAGAAAATGCTTCATCCGTGTCATAATGTTGAGCTTCCAGATCTTACTATGCAACATAGAGACATTACCTTCTGTGTTTTGTAATGGGAGTTGATTGTGAACCGCTGTGTTGTATCCAGTTTTAACATTGTATTCCCCATTCTTAGTATACTTTCAGCCTATGTAATCTGTGGCACTTTTACTTGGTAGTTTTAATTAGGNGTTCGGTTCGGTTCTCTTCGGTTCCGGTTCTTTCGGTTCTAGCAAAAGAAGATCCATTTAGGATCCGAAAGAAATTCGATTCGGTTCGGTTCGGTTCGGTTCCTAACCGGTTCGGTTCGGTTCCTAACCGGTTCGGTTCGGTT
>OVBE01001401.1:0-37088 GCA_900406425.1 Iberis pinnata | reverse complement strand
CTGGTTCAAGCTGCTTATTCTCCTTAGTTCCATTGTTGGCCAAGATCATATCAGTTAGTAACCCCCCATTTTTATATTTGACTTGAATCATTAGTTCCAGTTGCATTCTGATTTCTAGCATCATACCTAATTGGATTGACACCTTATTTATGCTATAATGACGTGATAACGTTGTGGGCAAGGAACTAACAGAGAAAAATCATGTTATCAATTTGGCGTTGTTGCCGAGTGGGTTTTTGTTTGCTACAATCTGGATTTTGGATTTCTTGAGATCAAATTTCTTTTTACTACCATACTCACCTTGTTTTCCTTTGTTTCCTTTCTTTTCATGTACTTGCATAGCTGTGTATGAACCTGAAAAGCAGAGGACCAACAGACTTAATTCCCATCGTTGACGATATCCGAGCTCTTGAACGAGAGTACTCTCGCGCAAGACGTGAACAAGAACATGTGGAACACTTAAGAAAGTTGGACTTACAAATGGAAGACAACATTGAAAGAGATAACCATCACACTATTGGTGCTGGTGACAACCCGAACACTCACACCCAACGTAATGGAATTAACCCACCTGTTGTACAGAACAACAACTTCAAGATCAAGCACAGCTTGATAGCAATTGTGCAGGGGAACAAGTTTCATGGTCTGCGTATGGAAGATCCACTCGATCACCTCGACGAGTTTGATCGCTTTTGTAGCCTCAGGAAGATCAATGGTGTAAGTGAGGACGCTTTTAAGCTTCGTCTCTTCCCATTCTCTTTGGGAGAGAAAGCACATCAATGGGAGAAGTCTCTTCCCAGGAACTCCATCACCGCCTGGGATGCTTGCAAGAAAGCTTTTCTTGCCAAGTTCTTCTCCACATCTCGAACAACAAGAATCAGGAATGATATCTTTGCTTTCGCACAGCGAAACGCTGAAACCTTCTCTGAAGCATGGTAACGCTTCAAGAACTACACTATGCAGTGTCCTCATCATGGTTTCCGCAAAGCATCACTCCTTATCACACTCTATCGTGGTGCTCTGCCCAAGATAAGAATGTTGCTTGACACTGAAAGCAACAGAAACTTCCTCAACAAGAGTGTTGATGAGGGATGGGAGCTTGTGGAAAACCTTGCTTAGTCTATGGGATATGCAGTGAAGACTATGACCGCACAGCTCGAGGTGGTTCTACTACAGATGACAGCACAAAGAAGGAAATTAAAGCTCTAAATGAGAAGTTGGACAGGATACTCTTGGGTCAGCAACATCAAGTACACTTCATTATTGATGAAGAGCAGCTTCAGATTCTAGCTAGGGATGTTAACAGCAAGAAGAGGTCAGCTATATGCAGAACTATGGTGGATATAACAAAGGGTTCATCAACTACTCCAACAACCCTGGTCTTTCTTACAGAAGCAACAATGTAGCTAACCCACAGGACCATGTGTACCCGACACTACCTCAGAAAGATCTTCAACCCTCCATCGACTATGCTCAAAAACATGGTTTCCTTCAACATCAGCAACAACGAGGTAATTTTCAACAACAACAAGTTGTTGTTCCTCCAGTTCTCCCTATCAGACTACCTTCTGTTGCTTCTTCAACCATTGAAGCAATGTTACAACAACTTCTTCAAGGTCAGGTCACTAATATCTTAGAGACATTAAAGAGGTTTGGTGAACTTTACCATCGGATGAATTCTTCTTTCAATGACATTTATGCGAAGATGGAAACACTTAACTCCAGAGTCACTGCACTCGATGGCAAGACTGCATCCACCTCTACTTCTACAACCTGTCAACTGCTAGGCAAGTGCGTTCAACACTCCAAAGATGTTGCTCATGTTAACGCCATCACCGTACGAAGTGGGAAAGCGTTACCACCACGACATGATGCTCTTAACATTGAGGACAATGTTGACCTAGTTGAGGGGAATTGTGTTTAAAAGAAGTTGAAGAAGAAGAAACTGCAACAATTGATTCTCCAAAGCCATCGCAACCACCATCAGTTGTGATTATCAAGCCACCTCCTGCTGAACAACCATCTGCAACGCAGAAAAAGGATACACCCTTCATACCACCACCATATATTCCAAGGTTGCCTTTACCTTCTAGATTCAAGAAGGAAATCATGGCAAAGTACAAAAGCGTCTTTGAGAAATATATGAAGGACACTGAAACTAAAGTACCTCTTCTTGATGCAATCACTTTGATGCCTCCATATAAGAAGTTCCTGAAGGATGTTATCACCAAGAGAGGAAAAGAGATTCAGGAAATGGTTGTTCTAAGTGAAGAATGTAGTGCAATTATCACAAGGACCTCAATCCCAAAGAAGTTATCAGATCCAAGAGCATTCACCTTACCTTGTTCACTAGGTCCTTTGTCATTCGACAAATGCTTGTGCGACCTAGGAGCGTCAATAAGTCTTATTCCTTTATCAGTTGCAAGGAAGTTAGGTTTCAGGAACTTTAAACCTTGCAATATATCTCTGGTACTTGTAGACCAATCAATGTGAATTCCAGATGGAGTCCTTGAAGATTTTCATGTGAAGGTTGGAATAGCTGAAATCCCAACGGATTTCGTGGTTTTAGACATGAGTGAGGAGCCTAGAGATCCTCTGATTTGGGCAGACCATTCCTGGCTACTACTGGAGCTGTTATTAACGTTCAGAAAGGAAAAAATTCAGCTCAATATGCGTAAGGAACTGAAGATGACATTTGACATTCAAGAAGTGATGAAGAAACTTGCTGCTGAACGGGAGATTTTCTACATTGAAGAGATGGATCAACTTGCTAGTGAACTGTTGGAAGAGATTAATAAAGAGGATCACATCTAAACCGCATTAACCAAGAATGGGGATAAAGGATACCTACACAGTGAATCGTTGATGTATTAACTGATATTGGACTCAGATACACCAATGGAACATGATGAACCATTCGAGGACATTCAAAGGTCAGAAGATCAAGTGTTCGCAGTTACTGAGGATGCTGAGCTCAAGCGGAAACAACCGCACCCTGAATTATCTGAAGATTGGTCTAAACTCAAGGCACTATCTGTAAAGCTGAAACCACTTCCCAAAGGGCTAAGGTACACCTTTTTGGCACCTAACTCCACATACCCAGTCATACTAAACGATGAACTTAGTGGTGATGAATTGAACTTGTTGTTGACTGAATTAAGGAAGTTTAGGAAAGCTATAGGATATTCATTAGATGACATAAAAAGGAATATCACCCAATCTATGCACCCATAGAATTAATCTTGTTAATGAATCCTACTCTAGCATTGAACCCCAAAGAAGGCTAAACCCTAACCTGAAAGAAGTTGTAAAAAAAAAGGAAATACTAAAGCTGTTGGATGCTGGTACTATCTATCCTATCTCAAATAGTACTTGGATATCACAAGTTCATTGTGTCACAAAAAAGGAGGAATTACCGTGATTAAAAACGATAAAGATGAACTAATATCCGAACAATCACTCGACATATGATGTGCATTGATTACATGATGTTAAATGCTGCATCTAGAAAAGATCATTTCCCATTACCCTTCATTGACCAAATGTTAGAACGCCTAGTAAACCATCCTTATTACTCTTTCCTTGATGGTTATAGTGGATTTTTCCAAATCCCTATCCACCCTCAAGATCAGAAAAAAACCATCTTCACATGTCCTTACGGTACTTTTGGATATAAGAGGATGCCATTCGACCTTTGCAATGCACTTGCTACCTTTCAAAGGTGCATGACTTCGATCTTTTTAGATTTAATCGAGGAGATAGTAGAGGTGTTCATGGATGATTTCTCGGTGTACGGATCTTCTTTCTCCTCCTGCTGGTTTAATTTGTGTAGGATACTCACCAGGTGTGAAGAAACAAATCTGGTTTTAAACTGGGAAAAGTGTTACTTCATGGTTAGCGAAGGAATTGTCCTCGGACACAAAATCTCTGAAAGAGGGATCAAAGTAGACAAGGCAAAGATTGATGTCATGATGCAATTACAACCACCAAGTACAGTGAAATATGCAAAGAGTTTCCTAGGGCATGATGGGTTTTACCGGAGATTTATCAAGGACTTCTCGAAGATAGCAAGACCTATGACGAGGCTATTATGCAAGGAAACCGAGTTTGACTTCGATTCAGAATGTCTCAAGGCAGTCCACCGCATCAAGGAAGCCTTAGTATCTTCTCCTGTAGTCCAAGCTCCAAACTGGGATTACCCCTTCTAGATCATGTGTGATGCATTTGACTATGTAGTTGGAGCAGTTTTAGGGCAGAAAATAGATAAGAAGGTGCATGTCATTTACTATGCCAGTAGAATCATGGACGATGCTCGGGTAAAATACGCTACAACAGAGAAGGAGTTGTTGACAGTCGTCTTTGCATTTGAGAAATTTAGAAGCTACTTAGTTGGTTCAAAGGTTATAATATATACTAATTTAACACTAAGGCATATTTATGCAAAGAAAGACACTAAACCAAGATTGTTAAGATGGATTCTTTTATTGTAAGAATTTGACATGGAGATAGTGGACAAGAAGGGTATTGAAAATGGAGTAGCAGATCACTTGTCAAGAATAAGGATCGACGACTTTGTACCAATTGATGATTCTATGCTTGAAGAGCAGCTTATGATAATCCATACCTGTGCATTTTTAGAAAATCAAGTAGTGACCACAAAAGCAGCACCATGGTATGCAGACTTAGTTAACTTCAAAGTCTGTGGAACAGTCCTTGAGGATTTCGACGAACATAGAAAGAGGAATTTCCTTAATGATGTAAATCATTACTACTGGAATGACCCTTTTCTTTACAAGAATAGCCCGAACGAATTATTCAGAAGGTGCGTAGCTGAAGATGAAGTGAAAGGGGTTCTGGAACACTGTCATGGTTCTTCTTATGGAGGACACTTTGCCACATTCACGACTATTCAGAATATCTTGCAGGCAGGTCTGTGGTGGCCAACAATGTTTAAGGACACACACGGTTTCATCTTTATGTGTGACCCATGTCAGAGAGCAAGTAGCATTGAGAAAAGGAATGAGATGCCTCAGAATCCAATATTAGATGTTGAAGTGTTCGGCGTTTGGGGGATTGACTTCATGGGACCATTCAACCCCCCCCCCCCCATCTTTTGGTAATAGTTATATTCTGGTAGCCATCGACTATGTCTCAAAATGGGTAGATATAATTGCATGTCCTACCAACGAAGCAAAGGTGGTTCTGAAACTTTTCAAAAACATAATTTTCCGGAGATTTAGGGTTCCAAGGTAGTAATCAGTGATGATGGCTCTCACTTCATAAAAAAGGTTTTTAAAAAAAAAAGATATATGGAGTGAAGCATAAGGTAGCAACACCTTATCATCCACAAACGAGTGGACAGGTTGAAGTCTCAAACAGGAAGATCAAAGCGATTTTAGCAAAAGTTGTTGGAACCTCAAGGAGAGATTGGTCAACAAAGTTGGATGACGCACTATGGGCATATAGGACAACTTTTAAGACTCCAATAGGACGAACACCTTTTCAACTACTCTATAGAAAGGCATACCACTTACCAGTCGTAGTGGAGTCTAAGGCACGTTGGGCAACTAAACTCCTTAACTTTGATCTCAAAACATCTCAAGAAAAAAGGAAAATAGACCTGCATGAACTGGAGGAAGTCGGGCTCAATGCTTATGAGAGTTCCAAAATATACAAGGAAATGACCAAAGCGTTTCATGACAAAAAGATTTTAGTAAGAGAAATTAATGCTTGTGACCAAGTCCTTTTGTTCAACTCAAGGTTGAAGTTGTTCCCAGGTTAGCTCAAATCCAGATGGTCTGGGCCATTTTCTGTTAAAGAAGTCCTACCATATGGAGCTGTTACTTTGATTGGAAGAACTGGAAATGAATTCACAGTGAATGGGCAACGAGTGAAACCCTACTTGGCAGATAGGGCAATCTCAGAAGAAACCTCGGTTCTCCTTGGAAAACCGTCTCAGGGTCTATAAATTTAAAACAGGATTTCAAGCTTAGTGACTTTAAACAATCTCACTTGAGAGTAAGTCCCATGTCTATCTTTGTATATATGCATTTTTAATGTTTTCTATTTCAGTACTTCAATTAAGGCATTTTAGTTTTAATTTGGTTTTGGTGTTTTAGGTACTTCGGGGATATGTTTAGGGCATCTTGCACTAAGGTGAAAAGAGGACTGGATTAGTTCGAAATTTCGACCAAGCCAAATCAACAAGCTTCAATTAGATCGAGCCAAATGTTCACATTGATCGACCCACGACACAACACGTGGTCGAGCTGAAGCAAAGGTTACCATTTAGTTGTTTTCAAAGCCATCGAGCCATTTTCACTACAATGATCGAGCCGCATCGATCGAGCCATGGCCGTAATTTGATCGAGCCAAGCCTCCAAGCTACATCCACAAGCTTCAGCAACGTTTCTCCTCCACATGTACATCTTGACCCTCACTCTATATAAGGGAGTTCCCATTATTTCTCTTACACTCTCATCATTTTCATAACCATAACTCTTTTTGAAAACATCACTTTGATCAAGCGATTTAACCAAAGTTTCAAGGTTCAATGAATCATCAAATTTGGTTTTTAACTCTTAAACTCGTGAAAGTTTTATTTGAACTTTATGTAATTCGGTTATGGTTTCAATCCTCCTTCTGAAAGTTTTTTTTTGTTTCTTGGCTTCTGAACATATAATCTGAAGGTTTAACATATCGATTTTGACTAAACATGGTTCTGGGATCCAAAGTTAGACAAAGTCTTTCAAATACGTTGTCACATAACGCAACCTAACGACTCTAAATTTTCTTTACAGAAGAATGACTAGCAGTTTGATTGAACCTTCGGTGGAGGAGATATACACAACCCTAATGCGATTGGACTTTGCAGAATCAACATTTCGAGGCCTTGGGAAACCTTGGCATCCTTGATGAAGTCAAGGACATATTGGGGTACATGGGGATACCGGGTGCGATTGGAATGGAACATAATGCTCGTCAACAATAGACATGCATGTTTTTATCCTCTCTGGAAGTATCCTACTGTGAGGGGTGGGAAGGTGATCAAAACGGAGGAGGTTTCATAACCTTCAAGCAATTAAATGGCCAATATGAGAGATCAGTTGCCTTCAATTGGACTATATTTACAGTTTCAAATGTATGAGGTTTCAACCATACGTATTTGAGGACGCTCCTGAGGAGATAGAGGTTATTTAGGATGTAACTGAAAACAAGAGGTTCCAAGCAAGCAAGACCAAGAGTGAATGTATCTGTCACCCTGCGATCAGATACGTTCACCAAATTATTGCAAACTCAGTCTTCTCTCGAAGCGATACGAGCAACATCTTAGCAGAGGAGATGGATTTCCTGCGACTTGGGGTCTATCAACATGTACAAAACAACCTCCAAGACGAAAAATTATTTCCTAACATCATCGAAGCAAGGCCTTGCCCCCTAAATTTATTCATGCAGTAGCTATTGAAGTTTAAGGACCTTTCCTGGATCACGAGAGCAAGGACAGTACCTCGGCTACGAATTGGAGGATGGATAGCACCAATTTTTCTTCGCACAATAAGACAACCAACTCGGAACGTCTGGATACGGAGGTTGATGGACATTGACCACCTGCTGGAGATTAAGTTCTTAGTAGGAGAGATTGGTAATCAATTCTACTACCAGTTCAGAGCATCAAACAACACAAAAGCTGTTTTTCTCCTCCCGAATAGCAGAAGAACAAGTTTCAACAGGCGTGCGAATTTAGCATTCAACCATGACACCTCCAACTCAAGACAAGTCATTTCAGAAATGATAACACTGGAATCCTGTTCCGACGACCTCTCAACCCTCTCCTTGGACGAGGATTCATCCAACTCCCAAACTAGGGGTAACTGAGGTCCATATCCATAAACCTGACCATTGTATAATCCGTTTTCATTTGCATGTGTTTATGCTTCCTGTTTTCATAAGTGTGCTTTCTGTGTTTGTTGCCTATCATCCTCCTAAACGTTCCTGAGAATTTGGATTACACATGGAATGTGTAGTTCGAGTTCGGGGGAGAGTTCATGAGCTATCTAATGAAGTTTTCATGTTTGTTCCTTTGTCTCCAACTTTACATAGCATTTACATAGCATCTAGGGCATAGAAAAACCATAAAAATTGAAATTTCTTTGAAAAATTACCTTTCAAAAACAGTGTTCATATAGTTGCATCTAGGATGTTAGATTTATAGGTTGTACATTTGCATCTGCATAGGGAACTAGGAAGATAGTAACCGTGTAAGTATGATGTTTTCTCAGAAAATGTAAGTGCCTTGGTTATTAGTTGTCTAATGCATCTTGAACTAGTCTGAAGTAAAACTGCACCTTGCTTAAAATTTCTATAATTCGGTTATGGTTTCAATCCTCCTTCTGAAAGTTTTTTTTGTTTCTTGGCTTCTGAACATATAATCCGAAGGTTTAACATATCAATTTTGACTAAACATGGTTCTGGGATCCGAAGTTAGACAAAGTATTTCAAATATGTTGTCACATAACGGAACCTAACGCCTCTAAATTTTCTTTACATAAGTTGCCATGTTAAACAGAAGAACGCCCGGCAATACGATTGAACCTTTGGTGGAGGAGATATACACAACCATAATGCGATTGGACTTTGTAGAATCAACATTTTGAGGCCTTGGGAAACCTTGGCATCCTTGATGAAGTCAAGGACATACTGGGGTACTTGGGGATACCAGGGGCGATTGGAATAGAATATAATGCTCGTCAACAAGAGACATGCATGTTTTTAGCCTCTCTGGAAGTATCCTACTGTGAGGGGTGGGAAGGTGATCAAAACGGAGGAGGTTTCATAACCTTCAAGCAATTAAATGGCCAATATGAGAGATCAGTTTCCTTCAATTGGACTATATTTACGGTTTCAAATGTATGAGGTTTCAACCAGACGTATTTGAGGACGCTCCTGAGGAGATAGAGGTTATTTAGGATACAATTGGAACCAAGAGGTTCCAAGCAGGCATGACCAAGAGTGAATGTATCTGTCACCCTACGATCAGATACGTTCACCAAATTATTGCAAACTCAATCTTCTCTCAAAGCGATATGAGCAACATCTTAGCGGAGGAGATGGATTTCCTGCGACTTGGGGTCTATCAACATGTACGCAACACCCTCCAAGATGAAGCATTATTTCCTAACATCATCGAAACTATGCCTTGCCCCCTAAAGTTATTCATCCAACAGCTATTGAAGTTTAAGGACCTTTCCTGGATCACGAGAGCAAGGACAGTACCTCAGCTACGAATTGGAGGGTGGATAGCACCAATTTTCCTTCGCACAATAGAACAACCAACTCGGAACGTCTGGATACGGAGGTTGATGGACATTGACCACCTGTTGGAGATTAAGTTCCTAGTAGGAGAGATTGGTAATCAATTCTGCTACCAGTTTAGAGCATCAAACAACACAAAAGCAATTTTCTCCTCCCGAATAGCAAAGGAACAAGTTTCAAGAGGCGTGCAAATTTAGCATTCAACCATGACACCTCAAATTCAAAACAAGTCATTTTAGAAATGACAACACTGGATTCCTGTTCCGACGATCTCTCAACCCTCTCCTTGGACGAGGATGCATCCAACTCCCAAACTGGGGGTAACTGAGGTCCATCTCCATCAACCTAACCATTGTATAATTCGTTTTCATTTACATGTGGTTATGATTTCTGTTTTCATAAGTGTGATTTATGTGTTTGTTGCCTATCATCCTCCTGAACGTTCCTGAGAATTTGTATTACACATGGACTGTGTAGTTCGAGTTCAGGGGAGAGTTCATGAGCTTTCTAATGAAGTTTTCATGTTTGTTCCTTTGTCTCCAACTTTGCATAGAATTTACATAGCATCTAGGGCATAGAAAAACCATAAAAATTGAATTTTGTTTGAATAATTAACTTTTCAAAAACAGAGTGTTCATATAGTTGCATCTAGGATGTTATATTTATAGGTTGTACATTTGCATCTGCCTAGAGAACTAGGAAGATAGTAACCTTGTCAGGATGTTGTTTTCTCAGAAAATGTAAGTGCCTTGGTTATTAGTTGTCTAATGCATCTTGAACTAGTCTGAAGTAAAATTGCACCTTGCTTGGAATGTGAACTTGCATGATCATTTATGTCCTGAAGCATGTTGTGATTTGAATTTTGCTCATATCTATTAGAACTTGAATTTGAATGTATAATTATCATGCTTGTATGCTGAATATGAACGCATGGATAGTATATACATTTTGGGTTATCTTCTACCATTTTGCCACTGTTGTTAACCCAAGTAGAATCCCCACCCTTGAATCTTGCCTACTTTCAAGCCATGAATTTACTACTGAGTGGCATGTCTTTTATCTTGGTAGAACATGTTAGGTTCGAACTGACAGGAATAGGGTCTCATGTAGTTCTAGTCCATGCTTTTGGAATAGATAGGACTAGGTGGGATTCAATTTTGGATGTTGGTTTGGGTGGAAATGAATGAAAGGGTATTGGTAGCTGGTAAAAGGAAGGGTAGAGTAAGAACCCTAGGAAAGGAATGGAAAAAGAAATAGAATATGCTAGTAGAAAGTTTGGGGGAACAATGGTATAAAAAAGAAGTATGGCTAGTGCAGAATAAGAAAAGTATATGACTATGAACTGAAAAGGGTAAAACCCAGAAACTTAGTGCAAATGAAAAAGGTCAAAAGCCATGAGCATCTAAGTAAGGAAGTTCCTAAAACCACTAGTAGTCTATTAAGAAAGAAACCTCTCCTAAGTGTAGCTAAAGAAAAGATGAAAAAGGGAAAAATATGAATAAGTAAGATCACCTCGAGTTTTAAAAGGGTAGATTTAGGACGTCCTACTAGGAAGAATCGAGAAACTTAGGTTTCATTAGCATTGGGTAGATGAGGTTCTATTTATGTATTCGTATAAGTGTTCTTACCTTTAGCTTTCTACTAAAGCTCATTCCCTTTTGAGAGAATCCTTATTCTGAATCATTAACCACTGCATGAAGGGGTCATCTTTACTCCTTAACCTGTCCTTGACCAAATGAGTTCGTTGAACGCACATGACTTGATCCATGANCCAAATGAGTTCATTGAAAGCACATGACTTGATCCATGGTTCCTGATTAATGAATGTTAAAGGGGCAAACGAATTTAAATGCATTGTGGAAGTTGGAATTGGTCTGTGATGAACTGTGATGAGTATGGCTAAGGTTTTTAAGTATGAAGAGCTTATGACTGCATTCTAGAACTAGTAACCAGGACATTTTTATTACCTATGTTAGCAACATATTTTGGTTATGAGTTCCCACTTTCAAACCTCTCACCCAGACTTCTGAATTACTTTCTTGAGGGCAAGCAAGGATTTAATTTGGGGGAGTTGATGTCTCTGTATTTTCATGGTTTTTAGAAGTCATTTAGCATCATTTTTTTAGGTCTTTTTGTGTTCATATGTCGCATTTATAGATATTATTGGTAAGTTTGTGATTTTTAGGAATTTTTGCATTAGCATTTGCATATACATACATTTTGGAGATTCTTCAAGACTTTCATGCGCTTTTAGGATGATTCTTGCGAATTCAGAGGAGAAACAAAAAATGCATGGAATGGAACCAGCTCAAGCGTAGATCAAGTCAAGACTCAACCAAACCGACGAGCCAAGACGAAGATGGCCATATCACATCTCAGCTTTTAGCTCGATCACCATCGAGCCAAAGCCATCAAGTCAGGCTTGATCACGCGTATTCGGCACCTCAGCCCCTTGGCTCGAGCACCTTGGCCTTTTTGCTCAATCTCCCCTAGGCTCGGCACGATCACGCGCACTTGGCCACTTCGACCCCCTAAGCCCGGCTCGACCTCACGATGTTACTCCGCCTCGATGTCCTAAAGCATGACTTGATCCCGCGATCGAGCCACACCTTTTCTTCACCTCAGTCTTAAAACCAGCTCGATCCAGGCACTTTCTCGGCTCGATCCCGCGATCGAGCCAGGCCAACTCCAGCTCAATCCGATGACCGAGCCAAACCGAATCTCATCTCTGCCAATTCCCTTACCGAGTTTGGCCACCTCGATCAGTCTCTGCATGATTTTATACATGGATCGATCTCATGCATTCCTCAACTCGAGCCTAGGCATGCTCCGACCCGACCAACTCGAATCAGGATGGACCTAACCCAATACCCAGTTTAATGATTGTCTTTTGTCTTTTATGTATTTTAGGGCTTTTCCTAAACATTATATAAATCCCTAAATGCCTCCATTTGAAAAACAGTCTTTTCTTTTGCCATTTTTAGGTTTTGTCTTAGGTTTATGTTTTCTCTCTTTTGTTGTTAGTGTTCTTCATTTCAAACCCAAATTTCTTTTAAGTTTATGTTAATCTTCTTTTTTTATTTACTCTCATGCATAGATTAGGGTTGTGAACTATCTGGTGCATGTTGATTTAAATTTTGAAGCTTTTAATCTTGTTTTTAGTTTTGATCATTTTCTCTGTTTTGTTTACTGTTTCATTGAAGTTCTTATTTTCTGGGTTGATGTTCTTGATGTTTTAGATCTTCATCTTCTGCATCTTTGTTCGTCTTTGTCTTCTTATTCGGTTTTAGGATTTTATAAGGTATGTTCTTAGTTGTTGATCTTAGATCTAAAATGTTTTCCTTAGTAGCTATGCTTTCATATTCTTCTGATTTTTCATCCCATATGCTTTGTGAGTAGTGACTTAGGTTCCTTGAGGATGGGATAGGGTAGTGTTGTTTTCTTGTTCCTCCTAGGTGCCTAAGATTTATGGTTTAATAGATCCCTTATGTTTCATTGAGCTTAATGCTCATTTCGACCTGACCCGTTGAGATCCGATCTTGGGCACTTCAACACCCGTAAAGTGTTCAATGAGGTGCCTGATCTAGGTGATTTCAGAGATTTGAATCCCCTCCTAAGCAATTAGATTCTTAGGATATGCATCTCAGCCTAAGGAATTAGGTGTTTGGGAGGCTTATTGGCTTAGGTAGATGATTCGTAATGCCTATGAGGTATACTTCCGCTAACAGAAGTTAGGTCTAGCTGTTATCTAATTTAATTTCATTTGCCAAGGAATTGGATTGATTGCTTATGAATCTATCGCCTAGGGACTAGCTCATTGTTTAAGCTATGTTAGATACTTAGGGAGTTTGAGGACGAACACTGCCCAATTACCCCCATCCTTAGGGACCCTTTCTTTGATTGCATCATTTTACTCTTTTACTTCCTCTGTTTTACTTTACTTGTCGTTTACCCTTTTTATGCATGTTTCCTTTTGTTTCTGTTCTTAATTCCAGCATGTTTCATTTCACTTAGGACTTTTAGCAACCCCCATTTTTATATTTGACTTGAATCATTAGTTCCAATGTTAGCATCACATCTGATTGGATTGACACATTATCAATGCTACAATGACGTGATAACGTTGTGGATAAGGAATTGACACAGAAAAATCATGTTATCAGGTATATCATGGGATATATCAGAGATTGATGAGTTTTCCACATTCAAGGGAATATGTAATCTCCGATTTTTGAAGATATAGAAGAACTTGTTAATGTCTAATGAAGAAAAAAGTTGTGCTTTCCCAAAGGCATAAACTTCTTGTCTCCTCGACTTAAATTATTACACTGAGATGCATAACCACTGAAATGTATGCCTTCAAACTTTTCACCAGCAAATCTTGTTGAACTCGATTTGATAGATAGCGAGCTTGGAGAAAATGTGGAATAGGCCTCAAGTAGGTCTTTAATAGTCATGAAGAGTTTATAATATTTTACATACTGAGGTCCTTGTGATGGATCTGATGGTATCTTAACTGATGGAATCCTTCTGCAACTACTTGTGCAGCCACTTAAACATCTCAAGAGTATGACTTTATGGAGATCCAAAAAGCTGAAAGAAATACCAAATCTTTCGAAGACTACCAATCTCGAGGAATTGTATCTTGCCGATTTCCAGAGTTTAGAGATGCTTTCTTCTTTATTTGGAATCTCAAGAAACTGAAAATTTTGGAGATGGAAAAATGCAGAATGCTCGAGGCTCTTCCAATTGACATCAACTTGGAAGAAGTTCCTAGGCGGATTGAAAATATATGCGGTCTCACACGCCTATTTATGAGTGGTTACACCAAGCTAAGATGTATTTCACCAAATATTTCTAAACTCAAACATCTCGAAGATGTTGATTTTTCATAATGCTTTGCACCCGAAGATAGTTGGCACAATAATCCTCAGGTGGCCGCTGCTCCTCTTGGAGATTTAGTCTTGTCTGATGACAATTTCAGCAGACTTCTAGGCTCATTGGTTTCATTTAAACCTGACGAGCTTGACATTGGAAATTGTAGACTGCTCCTATCTCTTCCAGAGCTCCAGATGTCATTCAAAGTACTGCTTGCACATAATTGTGAATCGCTTGAGAGTATCTCACTCCTCGCAATCCAGAAACCATTCTCCAATTCATTAACTACTTCAAATTGGACCAAGAATCCCTCATACGAATTCTATTTTCAAGTATATGATCCTCCCTGGTAAAGAAGTGCCCAGGTATTTTTCTCACCGAGCTAGTGAAAATTACTTGATGGCCCCTTTAACACAGGGATATCCCTATGGATCTTTTCTAGGATTTAAGGCTTGTGTTGTGGTTGACACTGATGCAACTAAACCTATTTGGAACAAAAGTATTATCTGAGTTTGATGCCTCCTCAAAGGCAAACAGGGAAACTCCTTTCATACTGTCTATTTTAATATACTAACCTTCATTACACGCCTGTTTGATTGTCATCTAGTTATATTCGATTGTTGTTTCTCTCTAAAAAAAAGTAGCAATCCTCTAGCCAGCATTGAGATATGACGCAGTAGAGATAAAGTTCAGTTGGGATAAATGCAAAATAAAAGAATGTGGCATACATTTCCTTTCTAAAGTTTGTCCTTTCTCAAATAAACAGCCTAGTGATGCAAACTTACTTTGCAAACAAAATGATGTAGACACAGAGAGATGCAAGAAGCAAACGTAGGAGTATTAATCATCTGCTCTCTAGTCTGGCTCTAAATAATTTTAAATCCCAAATTATTGGAATATATTATATGGTAGTTAAGATATTCTATGATTTCTACATTATAGGACATATTTAGTTGCCTTATCTTGTTCTATATATACATGTAAATCACCTATGAATAAACACAACACTTTTACCTAAATCCTTACATGGTATCAGAGGGGTATCTTTAAATTTTTTTTGTTCTCTCGCTGCATCTCTGTAACAAACAGAGCCGAAAAATTCTCTCATTGTCACCATGGCCGACGATACTTCTTCTACTTCTCATACTCACACTACAACCACAACTCTTGCTTATCAATTGAATGCATCTGATAATCTAGGCGCATTAATCTCCTCTGTCCTCCTTAAAGAAGACAATTATCCCGAATGGTCCTTTGAACTCTGTAACTTGTTACTTGCTAAACAGAAGCTCGGTTTCACTAATGGCACCATTCCAAAACCTACGGCAGCTACAAAGTTAGCTATGTGGCAATTCGCTAACACCATGATCATTGGTTGGATCCGAACATCGATTGATTCAACTATTCGAAGCACCGTCTCTTTCCTTAGCGATGCCTCTGCCTTATGGGAATGCCTTTGCAATCGGTTCTCTGTCGGGAACAGGGTACGCAAATAGGTTTTAAAAGATGAAATCTCCAATTGCCGACAAGACGAACAGTCGGTTCTCAATTACTATGGACGTCTCTCAAAGCTTTGGGAATAACTCAACAATTACCGAAGCACTACCACTTGTACATGCGTAGCTGCCGCATATATATTTAAAAAACGAGAGGATGATCGTGTCCATCAATTTTTTTTAGCCTGGACTTACCTTGGTTTGGCTCTATTCGCTCTACTATTACCGGCGAAGATCTGTTGCCTTCCCTGACTCTAGTCTACTCTCGTGTGGTTCGTGAGGAATAAAACTTGAACAATGCCCAAACTAAAGAGATGATCAAGACCGATGCTATTGGGTTTTCTGTGAAGACTGACCCGTCTTCTCTCGCTGCAGCAGTTTCTGGACCAAAATTTAGAGACAAAACTTTGCTATTTTTCACCCACTGCTCACGCAAGGGACATGATGTCTCATAGTGCTTTCTTCTCATGGATACCCTGACTGGTGGCTTGAACAGAACCGACAAACAAACAGCTCACGCTGTTCCAGTGAGTCTTGGCCTAGTTTGAGAGGTTTCAGACCACCGCGTAACTCCAACAAAGGACGTGGCCGTGCAAACAATGCACAAACGTCTTCCTCTGCTCCGTCTTTTGATTCTGATCAACTCTCTCAGATCCTTGCGCTGCTTAGGACACAACAATCATCTTCAATAGAGAAACTGTCAAGTAACACGAATTCTCATGATGTTATTATTGATAATGGTGCTTTGCACCATATGTATGGGAATTCTGCCTTACTTACCGATATCATCGATATCAACCAAGGAGTTAGAAACTATTTGCTACTTCTTGGTTTTCCAAGTGATAGGTGAAGATCCCAAATACACAACATATGCAGATATATTAAAAGATATACTAATAGTCCCCCCTCAAGATGGAGACATGATATTAAGAAGTCCCATCTTGGACATGAGCTTGTTAAAGAGAGTAGGATATAAAGGCTTTGTCAATGAATATGCCAGTTGATTTTCAGACTTCACATAAAGTGTCTTGAGCCAACCAGCATCTATCTCTTCCCAAACTGAGTGACATTGAGCCTCAATATGTTTCGTCCTTTCATGGAATATCGGGTTCTTGGAAATGTGCAAAGGAGCCATACTATCTGAATAAAGAACTGGAACAGAATCAGTACCTGCGCCGAAGTCTGAAATCATCCGAGACAACCATATGATTTCATCAGATGTATCAGAAAGTGCCCTATATTATGCTTCAGCAAAGGACTTGGATATTACGTGTTTTTACGAGTCTTCCAAGAGACCAAAGAGTCACCAATGAAGAGGCAAAAACCTGTGACAGATCTTCTTGTGTCAGGACATTGAGCCCAGTCTGAATCATAAAAAGCTTTGATCTGATAATCTGGAACAGAAGAATAAAACATGCCTTGGCCTATGGTGCCTTTTAAGTAGGGTAAAACCTTATGTGCAGCTTGAAGATGAACTTTAGTTGGGGCATATGTGAATTGACAAAGCTTGTTTACCGCAAAACTAATGTCAGGTCTGGTTATGGTGAGATACATGAGTTTCCCAACCAACCTGCGATATGGTTCTGCCTCAGTAAGTAATACACCAGAAAACTTTGAGAGTTTATTACTAGGATCCATAGGTACAGAAGAGGGTATGCAACCTAGTAAACCAGCCTCTGTGAGAAGTTTAAGAACATATTTATGCTGACAAATTGTGATTCCTTTTGATGATCTAGCAATCTCCAAACCCAGAAAATACTTAGGAAGTCCTAAGTCTCTTAATTTGAAAGGTTGTTTGAGACTGGTGATAAAATCATAGATACTAGTGGCTGTTGAACTTGCTATGATGATGTCATCGACATACACCAGGACAATGAGAATGTGTGAAGACTGAGATCTGTAAAACAAAGTGTGATCACCATTTATTTTCTGAAATCCAAGTGCTGATAAAGTTGTTGAAAACTTGATAAACCACTGTCTTAAAGCTTGCTTTAAACCATAGATGGATTTCTTTAATCGCAGAACAACCTCTGATGGTAAAGAGTCCCTCTTACGACTTGCATATCCAGGTGGAAGCTTCATATATATTTCTTCATCTAATTATCAATTCAAGAGTGCATTTGATATATCTAATTGATGAAGAAACCAATTTTTCTTGGCAGCAAGAGAAAACAGAGTTTTGACAGTTACCATTTTTGCTACGGGAGAGAAGGTATCTACAAAATCCACATCTTCTCTTTGTGTATATCCTTTGGCCACTAAACGAGCCTTGTGTCTTTCTAAACTGCCATCAGCATGAAGTTTGATCTTGAATACCCATTTACAGCCAATTGTGTGTTTTCCTGGTGGTAATGATGATACATACCAAGTATCTAGCCTTTCTAAAGAACTAAACTCCTCATCCATTGCCTTACACCATTCTTTTGATTTATTTGCCTCTGTATATGATTGTGGTTTTGAAGAATGAAGAATGGAATTTATGAAAGCTGTGTGAGGTAATGAAAGCGTGTCATAAGACAAATATGAGGAAATTGGATACAAAGATGTGTTAGTATTGCAAATGTAATCCTGCAAATATTTTGGTTTAAGATGAGGTCTTGATGATATAGGAACCAGAAGTTGACTAATATCAGAAGCTGTTTTTGCAGAAGGAAAAGAAACAACAGGAATGGCAGGATCATGAAAGAAGTCCTTTGCTACATTGGAAATGGATGAGACAACAAAGGGAAAAATGGTTTCATGAAATATGACATGCTGAGAAATGGATATAACATTGGTTTCCAAATCCAATAATTTGTAACATTTATAGCTTGTAGGATAACCAAGGAACACACATGCTTTGGCACGAGGTTGAAATTTGGTTCTGCTTTGTACAGAAGTACTCTTGTAACAAAGACAACCAAAGGATTTTAGGTGATTATAAGAGGGTAATTTGGTTGTTAAGATTTGGTAGGGTGATGGCTTCTTTAGTTTTAATGAAGGGATTCTGTTAATGAGGAACACTGTAGTTAAAATACAGCCTCCCCAATAACATATGGGTATATTTGATTGGAACAATAAGGCACGAGCCACATTGAGGATGTGTTAGTGTTTTCTCTCAACAACTGAGTATTGTTGAGGTGTTTCAGGGCAAGGGTGGTAGGGGATAATACATTTATCTTTGTAAAATTTTACAAAAGAAAGCTCAGGTGCATTGTCGGATCTAACTAATTTAACTGTTTTAGCAAATTGAGTTTCTATCATTCTAACAAAGTCAGGAAAAACAGTGAGAATATCTGATTTTGATTATGAAAGATAGACCCAAGTTGCTCTACTATGATCATCTACAATAGTTAAAAAACATTTAAAACCATCATGAGTAGTAACATAATAAGGGCCTCAAGTATCTATATGAACTAAGTCAAAAGATGCTTCACTGAATTTATTAGAAACCAGGAAAACCAAATGTTTTTGCTTTGCTAAAGGACAAATCTTGCAAGGAAAATGATTTTTATTCAAAGACTTTGTTGTGTTCAAAACATCAGAAAGTAAATCAACTTTATATGAGGCTGGATGACCTAACCTAGTATGCCAAGTATGCGCACTAACTGAAGATGAACAAACAACAGAGTTACCTGTAAAAACATTTTGACTCAAAGCAGTTTTATTTTCCAAGAAATAAAGCTTTGAAACTTGATTACCCTTCTCAATCATCGACCCCATAGTAAGATCCTGTATTAAACAAGTTGTTGGTGTGAAACTCTCAATAGCTTGTAAATCAACAGTGAGACAACTAAGACTAATCAAATGAAATTTGAAAGTTGGAACCAGTAAAACATTTTTCAAAGTGATTGTATCATGTAGTTTAATTGATCCTATTCCAACAATGCATTCTGAAAATCCAGTTGGTAATGTAACAAAGGTATTATCAAGAGGGGATATATGTGTAAAAAGGGAGGATATGTGTGAAACATGATGTATGGCGCCTGAGTCTATTATCCATGAATCATTGGAAACCAAGTTAGCACCAATAGAGAAACCAGAAGGCATGTCATTAGAATGGGGATAAAGAGGAATAAAAGTACCAGATTCTTTTGAGAGAACTGGCTGATGTGAGAAAGAGGCATTGAATTCTTCTGTCTTTGGTGTTAGGCTTTAACTGTGAAGTTGAGTGTTGAAGTAAGCTATGAATTTCTGCATTTTTCCAGGAGAAAGATTTGTTGGCTGAGATGGGATCACAGAAGAATGACTATCTTGAGTTGGAACAGATAGTTGAGAAGTCTGTGATTCAGAGTTGACAACCAAATTTGTTGAGATATTTCCTCGCTGTAATTTTGATTTTTGTTTGAAACCTGGAGGATATCCATGTTCCTTGTAGCATCTGTCAATAACATGTCCAAGACGGCCACAGCGAATGCAGACTGGACGAGGTTTATGAGTCTGAACTTGAAAAGTTGTTGGTTCTATGGTTGTATGTGCTGGAATTCTGGTTGATCTTTGAGAATCATCTTGATCCAGCATATTGAAGACCTCATAAAGACTTGGTAGAGTTTTCTTCATGAGGATTTGGCCTCTAATGTTGTCATAAGAGTCATTAAGTCCCATGAGAAAATCCATTACACGATTAGTCTCTCTTTCAGCCAGTAAAGCTTCAATTGACTGTGCTACAACTTGTAAACTTGTCAATTCTTTCCAATAGATTTGAGTTTGAGTATGGTAGGTTGATAAATACATGTTGCCTTGGCGTAATGAATGTATATGTTGCCTTAATTTGTATAATCTTGGAAGATTTGTCTTGTGAAATCTAGTGTAGAGATCTTTCCAAATATCTGCAGAATTCTTGATGTACAGAATACTTGTATAGATTTGTTTATTCACACTATGAAGGATCCAAGATTTTACCATACTATTGCATCTTAGCCAGATTTTGTGATATATGTCTGATTCTTCAGGACAAATGAATGAACCATCTATAAAACCTAATTTTTTCTTAGCTTCTAAACTAGTGGATATCGCAACAAACCAAGTTCCATAGTTATTTCCATCTAAAACTCCAGAGACTAGTGATGGACCAGGATGATCTCCACTATGAAGAAAGTATGGACTATGGTGATTATCGGGAGAGTTGGATACCTCAAAAGATTTTTTGAACATAACAAACAGATTATGAAGATGCGGTCTATCACGATTTGGTGGAGGTGAATTTTGGTGATAGGAAGTTGATTTACTGTGAGAAGGAGGTGAATAAGCTTGATTCGGTGTTGATTTAGTGTGCGGTAGAGGTGATTTAGGCCGATCAGAGGCTGATTTAGGCCAATCAGAGGCTGATTTAACTCGATCAGAAGTTAATTTAGCTCGATCAGAAGTGGATTTTGCTGGAGACGATTGTGAGTGATGAGGTGGAGATTCAGTTCGATACTTCGATTTGCACTTTCTTTTCACCATTGAAGAACAGGTATGAAGATGAAAACAAGATCTGAATAGCGCGAGAGATGAATTATATTCAAGAAATGAAAAGATCAACGACAAGATTTAAAGAACCAAGAAAGAGTAAAGCGGAAGAGAGAGAATGAGAAATTACATCTGATACCATAATAGAAACAATTATTTCTCATTTAACATTAATGAATTATAATGTTCTGTTTATATATAAGGTTAATGCTCTCTAACTTATTCTAACTAACTTTTAACAAACTCTAACTATACTAATAGTTGAAAAACCAACATTTTTGTCTCCACCAAATACCAACATTACAAACTTCTCGGTAGTGCACAAAAGAAATTATTTGAGGAATGGAAACCAAAGGAAACTTCAAATTATAAGGCTTAGACCATCTCCAACTCTACTTTAAAATTTTACGAATAAGAATAAGAAGATGAACAACTTATTCATTCAACAAGTTCGTTTGGACAATATTTTAATGATATGTGAGGACCCGTGAGTGATATACCGTATTTTAAAGAAAAAATGTCAATGTGGTAAATTTAAGTGTTTTTTAATTTTATTGTTATTATGCGACTAGTATGATTGCTTAAATTTATATTTATCTTTTTATGTTATTGTTTATTGTGTATTTTTAAGTTTATATTATCAATGAATTGTCGGAAAAGGTTGGTGTAGCCGAAGCTTAAAGTTGCTCTTGATTTCTTTTTTGTATGATTCTTGTTTGCTCATATGGAATAAACTCACGAGTATTACTATCACTGATAGAGTCTAAATTTGTTAACAATATTTTATTTTCCGCTTCCATTTCTCTTAACGCTAATTTTTTTTGCTTGATTTTGCAAACGTAATTGAGTTAATTCATAATTCTTGTTCCTAGTTGTTGCACTTTCTTTTAAAAAGTCAAGAATTTTTTTCATTTGATGAGACCAAAGTTTAAACACTGAATGATTACCTTCAAGGATCTTTCTTTTGAGTTTTGCGTTCTTCGATCCAATCGGACGTTGTGATGAATTTGATCCTGGAGATGAAGATAATCCCGGAGATTGCGATGTTGGAGAGCTAGCAATATCTTCGCTTCTAGTATTAGGCATATCCATAATGCTTACTTTAACATTGTTGGTAAACTTTGGTATATCCTTCATCAAATTCCACACATGATCAAATTTAAAACCTCTTTTAAATTTTGGTTCTTGCACCAACAACTTTTTTTCTTTTTCCATCTATATTTTGTTGAAAAAATTGGTTAAAAATACAAAAATATCAAATGTAAATGGAGAATAAAAATAAATATACTTACAATATCGAATTCGGATGCACCACTTGGATGCATATTTTCCACTTGAATTATGTAATTCTCCAAATTTCTAACGGCAAAAGTTATAATAGCCATCCTACTTTGTAACGATCTCCAACTTCTAGCTTCCCAAACCTCATTATTTTTTCATTGTAACTATTTTCTATTCTTCCCCATAACATCCAAACCGATTGATTATTACTAACAATCGGATCTTATGAAATTTCTAAATATACCTCACTTATACTCATCTTCTTGTTGATTAAATGATGCACCTCTACTTTTATCCATATTTTTCTAGTGTGAGTTTTTTGAAGTGTGATTTTTCTCTATGTTGCAACCTATTATTTATACACACATCTAGCCAATAAAAAAGAATGACAAAGATTGGCAAAAGTACACACACTAGCCAATAAGAAAGAATGACAAGGATTGGCATAACTACACACACTAACAATGAGAAAGAAGGATAAGGATTGGCAAAGATACAAACACACACTAGTCAATGAGAAAGAAGGACAATGATTGGCAAAGATACAAACACATAACTAACCAATAGAAAGAAAAAAAATCACAAGGATTGGCAAAGGATCAAACACACATCTAACCAATATAAAAAAATCACAAGGATTGGTAAAGATACAAACACACAACTAACCAATTGAAAAAAATCACAAGGATACACATATAACCAATAGAAAAAAGCACAAAGATTGACAAAGATATACACATGATATCTATAAATATATGCACATGAATGTTAGAAAAACATCACAACATTTCAATCTAGTAAAAATGAATTATAATATTGGAGATTCATCTTCTTCCAAAATTTCTTCTTCCTCTTCAGACTCTTCTGAGTTTAATGAATGGCTAATGGATGAAAATGTAGCAACGGAGAGAGAAGAACAAATTGCAATCAATTTGATGGCTAACAATAACCGTCTTATTCCACAATTCACTCAAGAAAATGATCATGTAAGTCATCGAGGCTCTATTTTCCGGTCATGCAATTATACATCGTGATAGAGAAAATTCTCATCGTAATTTATTCAATGATTATTTTTCTAATAATTCGATTTATGGTGAAAGATAGTTCCATCGTCGATTTCGCATGCCAAGAAGATTATTTCTTTACCTTACTAATGTTGTTGAACAACATGACAACTACTTTAGTCAACATCGTCTCGTGACTGGTAGAATGGGTCTATCAACCTTGCAAAAAGGCCGCTCTTAGGATTTTAGCGTACGGTATGCCGGTTGATGCCACTGACGAATACATCAAGATAAGAGAATCTATGGCTATTGATGCATGACGAGATTTTGTCGTGCCATTGTAGAATTGTTTTCAAAGTGGTCTCTAAGGTCACCTACTTCAGAGGATGTTGCCCGACTTCTCGATATTGGTCAGCAACGTGGATTTCCTGGAATGTTGGGTAGCTTAGATTGTGTGCAGTGGAAGTGGAAAAATTGTCCAACTTCATGGGCATGACAATTTTCCGGTCGTAGCGGAGCTCCCACAATCATTCTTGAAGCAGTTGCGGATTATGACATGTGGATATGGCATGCTTATTTTGGTATGCCAGGGAGCAACAACGACATTAATGTTTTGAAGTCATCGAATTTATTTTCAAAGCTTGCTCAAGGTACTGCTCCTCCAGCTAATTACATTATTCAGGGAAAAGAGTATATAATGGGTTATTATTTAGCTGATGGCATTTATCCGAAATGGTCAACTATTTCAAACTATAAGTAATCCACAAGGTCCAAAGAAAAAATTGATTGCGGCAAGACAAGAAGCATGTCGTAAAGATGTTGAATGTGCCTTTGGAGTTCTACAATCCAAGTTTGCAATTATAACAGGATCATCACGTTACTGGAAGAAAGAAGTGTTGCATGATATAATGACAACTTGCATTATAATGCATAACATGATAATAGATGACGAACGTGATATCAATGCACCCATACGAGATGCAAGATTAGCACCCAAGCCAAGTGTAGAAATGGCAACAAATGAACATGCTCGATTTCAACAATTTCTATCTCGTAATTTGGTGATAAAAAATAAAAAGAGTCATCTATCACTTCGAAATGCATTGATCAAGCATATATGAGAACATTATGAGAATAATGCTAATTAATAATTTGATATTTGAATTTGTTTTTAATGATGTTATTGGTATGTTTTCTAATAATTATGTAATTTATATTATAATGTGTTTTATTACTAAATATTGCATGTTATAATTAAATGATAGATGTATTATATTTACTTCTAAAATTGTATGATGTTAATTAATTGTGAACAAAAATATAAAGCATATTGCAAAATACATACTTTTGACACTTCAAATTTGAAGTGTTACATTTGGAAGAAAATACCCTACAAATAATTAAAACCCTACAATCTAAAATCACGATTTAAAACAAGTAACAACTCTTTTTTGTCGAAAACAAATTACTCAACTCTCAAACTTAGGCATAAATTTATCAACACAAAATTATGATGGACCCTAACTCAACCACGAACGTTCTAACGTTAAAAACTAATTTTCTAATATGGACATTTGCTTTCAACATTTAACATCTTTTTTTTTTTACTCCACCTTATTTAACAAATCATATAATATGAAAATTATAGAATGGAAGTGGAATAGGAACCATAAATTTGGCTTGTAATTAAGAAATTATTATAACATGGCAGTATTGTATTGGTGGAAAACATAGATTCCTAACTCTAATTAGAAATATATCAAAAGAAAGTAGCATACGTTTATTATGATCACAATCGCTCGCTGCTGTCCTCTCTCTCTCTCTCTCTCGCCGTCAACACAAGCTCTTTTCTTCACCGCCGTGATTTGTTCTTCTCTGAGGTACTCCCTCTTGATTCTTCCTATCGCTTTTTGAAATTTGTGTCTTCCTCGGGTTTCAACAGATCAGATCAGATCAGTCTTGGTCATTTATATCACTTCTTCCACTGATGTTATCTTCTCGGATCTATCTTCTTTTTTTTTTTTAACTATGGATCGTTTCTACTAATCTCCGGTTCAGATCTGAGTTGTTTAGGAAAATCGTAGCATTCGAATTGGCTAATAATCGTAAATGGATTCGATTTTGTCTAGGTTATGTGGAGAATGCTAATTTGAGTGATAGAAGAAGAAGACGAATCAAGAACGATGGCTCCAGTAAAAAAATCAGATAAGAAGGCAACAGTCGATGCTGCTGCTTGGATGTTCAATGTTGTTACTTCTGTAGGAATCATCATTGTTAATAAAGCTTTAATGGCTACATATGGCTTTAGCTTTGCAACGACCTTAACCGGTCTACATTTCGCAACAACAACACTCATGACAGTTGTTCTAAGGTGTCTAGGCTATATTCAGCCTTCTCATCTTCCATTTACAGAGCTTCTCAAGTTTATTCTATTTGCAAACTTTTCTATTGTTGGAATGAACGTCAGTCTTATGTGGAACTCTGTTGGGTTTTATCAGGTACAAACTTGCAAAACCTTACTCTTGTTTGGTTAAAGTAACGCTTTCTGTTGATTCTATGATGTCTGTCTGTCTTCTTTTGCTTCTCAGATTGCAAAGCTCAGCATGATCCCTGTATCATGCTTGTTGGAAGTAGTACTTGATAAGATTCGTTACTCAAGAGATACAAAGCTTAGCATAGGACTTGTTCTTGTTGGTGTTGGTGTTTGCACTGTTACTGATGTTAGTGTAAACACCAAAGGTTTCGTTGCTGCATTTGTGGCTGTGTGGAGTACTGCTTTGCAGCAATATGTAAGTTCCTAACTTAACTTCTGTTATATGTGCTTAAACTTTAAACTTATAAGATTCACACANTTTTTTTTTTTTTTTTTTTTTTTTGCAGTATGTACATTATCTTCAGAGAAAATATTCGCTTAGCTCATTCAACCTACTGGGTCATACTGCTCCTGCCCAGGCTGCAACATTGTTGATTGTTGGTCCATTTCTTGACTTTTGGTTGACAAACAAACGAGTAGACATGTATGATTACAACTATGTCTCTGTGGTAAGTGCCCAGACACACTAAACAAAATCACCATCAAGTCTATTCTTCTCTTTGTACTTAATCTTTTGGTAATGATTTCTGCAGATGTTTATAGCCCTCTCATGCACAATAGCAATCGGGACAAACCTGAGCCAGTTCATCTGCATTGGGAGATTCACAGCAGTTTCATTCCAAGTCCTAGGTCATATGAAGACAATCTTGGTGCTGACGATGGGGTTCTTTTTCTTTGGCAGAGATGGTCTAAACCTACATGTGGTTCTTGGCATGGTTATTGCAGTGCTTGGGATGATCTGGTATGGTAATGCCTCGTCCAAGCCAGGTGGTAAAGAGAGGAAGAGCTATTCTCTTCCTACGACTCGACTACAGAAACTCGGAGCTACATCGGATTCTGATGAACCAAAGTAAAAGCCTAGTAAGTAGTAAATGATCAGCAAGATAGCTACTTTAAGTCTCTGATCTTAAGTTAATTCTTTTTCAGCTGAATTTTGTAATCCTATAGTGCTTCTAATTTTTACCTTGGTTTAAAGAATCACCCATTTTTTCCCCTATACGAGGTACTAAATGTTTTAAGACTTTATTTAGAGGTACTAATTTATAATCGGCTTTTATCATTTTTCCTCTTTTCTGTCAATGATCTCAAACGATTAGATTTCCCATAGTTAAACTAAAAATACTAGAAAAGATCGTGCTGTCTCATGTTATAAAATTTTACACAACTCTGCCAAATTTATTTTATCTTTGATAATATACTTTTAGATATTATATACGATATATATATATATATATAATTTTTTTAATTATAAATGTAACATTTATTAGTCAAAAAATAAATATTATATTAATTTATATTTTAGAAAATATAATATATAGTTAATTATTCAAAAATATAATTAAATACGAAAATGAAAAGTGTATATACATTTTTCAATTGAAATATATTCTTTTAATACATAACAGTATATATATGTATATATATTTTAGGGAAATTTTCAAAATGCCACAAAAAACTAGGTATATTCCAAAAATATCACTCCCAAAAGTTTTAAACATACTATTTTTTAAATATACCACAAAAATGTTTTTGTTTCCTAAATACCACAAAATTTGTAGTAACTTTAAAACTTCAAATTATATCATAAAACCCCAATATCAAACCTACCATTTTCAAAACTAAACCCTAAACTTTATTTAGTGAACCCAAACACAAAATTTTAAATTATATCCTTAAAATTCACTTTTATATTTGTGATATTTTTGGAACATTTGGAGTGATATTTTTAAAAAATTTGGGAGTGTGGTATTTTTGAAATTTGAACTTTTTTATGGTATCTGAAGGAATTTCTTTATTTTTAACTAAATTAATAATTAGTGATAGCAATTTATAACTAGATGATGCCCTGCGCAATACGCAGGAATATGTTATAAATATAAATTTAAAATTATGGTAATGTAAATAAATTTTATGTATTATTATATAAAAATTTATATAATGATTCTGAAAATTTTCGACAAATATAAATATGTAAATATCAAAGTAAAAGTGTGATATAAAAATATATGATTTTATTATATAAAACATACTGTTATTTATTTTATAAATTGGACAATTTAAAATATAATATATATAATTAAAAATATATGTTAGATTGGCTTATTAATTAAGATAAATAATTTTAATAATCTAAATTTTATAAACATATTTAAAATTCAAAAATATAGTAGTTTACATTATTTGAAATACTAATAACTTTTAAAGTATTTATTTTTAATGTTAATATTGTATATATTACATTTATATTTTTATGGTATATTTTCTTAGAGAAATAATATAATAATTTTTAAAAATATAAATGAAATTTAAATATTAATGAAATTTCTTAATTAAAATAAAAAAATCTTTGAGAAAAAGTAATATAAAGTTAGTTTTTAGAATATTAAAAAATTTAAATAATAACTCAATTATACTGATTTAGCTATTTTCAAATTAAAGAACAAAAAGTACCTAATTTACAAAATTACTCTTAAATTTAATTGTACATGTTTAATATTAGAAGTGATTTAATTTGAATCAAGATGTTGCCAAAGTGACATTTTGAGGATATTTTTACATGAAAAATATTAAATGATTTATATATGTATATTTATGCGAATATTAAATTGGCCCAAATGAAGGTTTATATTTGGCCAAATTACATATATTATTGTGGTGGTGAACACGTGATGATTATCTAGATAGAAACATATGAATGATAAATCGGCCCAAAGGAAGGGTTATTATTTATTATGAATTATCGTCAGTGTTTGATCATTACAACAAGAGTACTGCTAATAGTTAATATTACTGTCCAAAGACTTAATATTAACGTTACACTTGGTATCTTGGATGAGTTGTACAATTGTTTGTTATTTATTACTGATTTCTTCAGTTAGTGAGTATTAAATAAAAATGTTGTTCTCTATTCCAGCGAATTTTTTCGCTTGATCTACCAACCTAGGTTCAATTCCAACACTTAGGGCTCCAAATATAAAGAAAGAAAAAGTAAAGTTAAGATCGTTCCGGGGTGTATGGACCATGACCTTGCGCTAAGAATGAAAAAACCTACTTCTTCTTCGGATACCACTAGTGCTGGGTATAAAGTTAATTATGAGAAGTGAGAATGTTCCAATCGCATTGGTCTAATGCTCATTATGGACACCATTCTGGAAACCTTGAGAGGTGGTGAGGAGATCAAAGATCTCAAACAGTTCCTCGCCAAAATGGACATGTGCTTCGTAAGAAGCGATAAGGCAGAAATAAGCGTGCTTTTGCATCGCTTTAGTACGATGAGGTACCATGGCAAATGAACAATAAGGGAGTATATTTTCGAAATGTCCAACATTGTTTCAAAACTCAAGACACTTTCCGGATGAAGTGCTCATATTATTTGTCTTGAACTTTCTTCCTCCTCAGTTCAATCAATTAAAATATAAAACATATAAGGAGTAATGGTCTCTTAATGTGCTCATTGTGTATTGTGTGCATGAGGAATATATGATGAAACAAGAAAAGACTGAAAGTACTCATATGGTTTACACCTCTAAGGGTCAAGATAAAACAAAAAAACATGAGGTCGTTTAAAAATGAAGCTGCTAAAGGTTGAAGCCAAAAAAACAGGCTAAGGGTGAGGAAACATGTTTCTTTTACAGGTTGACTGGACACCTAAAGAAAGACTGCCAAAAATACCACGCTTGGCGTGTAAAGAATGGTATGTTCTCAGCTATGGTCTGTTCTGAGATCAATTTAGGTGATGTACCCAGAAACACTTGATGGTTAGACTCAAGTGCTACTACTAAAATTAGTGTTTCACTATAGGATTGCCTGAGCTACCAAAAAATAACTGATGCTGAAAGATGCATTCATGTGGCTAATAATATTTCGGTATATGTGGGGGAAATCGCGCATTTTAGACTGATTTTTTAGTTCCAGTCATTTTTTGGATTTGAAATACACTTTTGTTGTACTGTCTTTAAGACGGAATCTAGTCTCTGGTTCTTATTTAGAAAAATCTACTTATTCATGTCTAAATGAGAACATAGTAGCTACTTTGTCTTTCAATTCAAACTTTGTTGGAACCGATAAATTTTTGGATTATCATAGTCTTTATTTGCTTGACATTATAAATTCTAAAGCTGAAAATATAAGTGTCGAATCAAGAGGTACTAAACGAAAATTTAAGAATGCAAATTCGGAACTCTATGGCACAAGTGCCTAGGTCACACCTCTAGAAATAGAGTTGAACGACTTGTGTTAGAAGGTATTTTGAGTTCAATTGACTTCATAGATTTTGATGTTCGTATAGATTTCATTTAAGGAAAACAGACCATAAGTAAGAAATTAGGTGCATATAGAGCTACAGAAATCCTTGAGTTGATAAATATAGATATTTGTAGATCGTTGCCTACTCCATCATGGAACGATCAACAATAATTTATATTATTCATTGGCGATTACTCTCGATATGCATACCTATTTCTTATTCATAAAAATCAGAGCCCTGGACGTGTTCATAAAGTTTAAGGCTGAGGTTGAGAATCAACTCGACCGAAGAATAAAGTCTATCAGATCCAATCGTAGTGGTGAATACTATGGTCGGTATGATGGTTCAGGAGAAAAACGTCCAAGATCATTTGCCATATACATAGAGGAGTGTGGTATTGTAACTCAGTCCACAATGCCTAGGTCTCCTAGCATTAATGGTGCATCTGAAAGAAGGAACAACACTTTTAAGGACATGGTAAGTCGTATGATTAGTCATACCACCTTACCTGAATCACTCTGGGGAGAGACACTAAAGACTGCAACTTACATTCTTAATAGAGTACCAACTAAAGCAACTACTAAAGCTCCTTATGAGCTTTGGACTGGTAGAAAACTCTGTCTAAAGCATTTTCACATATGGGGATGTCTAACTGAGGCTAGACCTTACAGACCATATGAAAAGAAATTAGACTCCAGAGCTTTGAGCAGTTACTTTTTTGGGTATGCCGAACGATCTAAGGGCTATAAATTTTATGATCCCACATTAGAAATTATTTCTAAGATGAAAATGGCTAAATTATTTGAGTATATTGAATTTGGGGGAGAATAAAGTTAAGGATATCATCTTTGAGAAAAAATCAGCTTACATTTATGTACTGATATGTATAGTTTCTTTGGATAAAGCAAATATAGAACCTCAAGTTGATAATGAAGTTCTTCCTCCAACTTAGGATGTCGATGATATCGATATCGAAGGTCAAATTTAAAATCCTCAAAAGTCAATGCAACAAGACCAAGTTTATTTGTGCCAGTCCACTAGAATAAGGAGAAACGCTATTCCAGATGATTATATAGTGTTTCTAATAGAATCAGAGAAAAATCAAACTCTTTTGGAAGATGATCCTATCAACTTCTGTGAGGCGATGAGTTATTCCAATTCAGATAAGTGGACTAAAGCAATGAAAGAAGAGTATCAGTCAATCCTAGACAATCAAGTTTGGGACCTTGTCCAATTACTAGAAGGAAAGAAACCAATTGGTTCTAAATAGATTTTTAAAACCAAGAGGACTTCAATTGGTAATGTGGAAAGGTATAAGGCTCGTCTAGTGGCAAATGGTTATACTCAGAAAGAAGGTATTGACTATAAAGAGATCTTTTCTCTAGTTTCAGCAAAGGACTCTTTTAGAACAATTATGGCCCTTGTTGCACATTATGATTTAGAGTTTCATCATATGGATGTCAAAATAGCGTTTCTTAATGGAGACATTGATGAAACAATTTATATGAAGCAACAAGAAAACTTTGCCTTAGGCGATGCGAATAAAATGGTTTGTAAATTGACAAAATTAATATATGGGCTAAAACAGACGTCTCGTCAATGGTACCACAAATTTTGTAAGGTTTCATCTCGTTTGGTTTTGAGGTGAATTTGGTTGAAGATTGTGTGTATCAAAAGTTCAGTGGGAAAAAATGTATTTTTCTGGTTTTATATGTTGACGACATACTATTGGCCACTAATGATATGAGCATGCTGGTTGAAACTAAGAGATTTCGTAAGGAAAATTTTGAGATGAAAGATTTTGGTGAGGCATCTTTTGTCTTAGGAATCAAGATTCATCGAGATTGTTCTCGAGGAATTCTTAGATTATCACAAAAGAATTATATCAAGAAAATCTTTAAGAAATTTGGCATGCAGGATTGAAATCAGGAGATACTCTAGTTGCTAAGGGAGACAAATTTTGTCTCGCTCAAAGCCCTACAGTAAATTTGGAATTAAGGAAATACAGAGATCCCTCATGCATCTGCAATAGGGAGTCTAGTGTATTCTCAAGTTTGTATGCGTCCAAATATTGCGTACATTGTTGGAGTTTTGGACAGATACTTAAGCAATTCATATTAGGACCATTGGATAGCCAAAATGGTCATAAGGTATCTAAAGAGAACAAAGGGTATATATACTCACATATCATAAACCAGACATTTGGGAGATCATTAGGTTATCTAACTATGATTTTAAGGAAATTTGGCAGGATATTTTGTCACATGGCTATAAATTCTGTAAGAATTGAAACACAATTAAAGTTGTATTATGAAAATAAGGTATTCGTTTGGTACTCTAGTAATAATAGGAGTTCAGTAAAGTCTAAATATGTAGACTTATAATGCCGAGTTAAGGAAGGGTACAAAGTGGTTAGGTTTTCATAGAACACTTAAGGACAAACTCCATTAGTATAGTTCCTCAAATGAATGTGCATTTTGGTGTTTGAGGATCATTCGGTTTGTGGGAGTTTGTCATTCGGTTTCGGGTTCTTTTTTATTTGGTTGTGTTTTACACATGTTTTCTTATCAGAATTGAAGTTTAAGTTAAGTTTCGGCTTACACTTTATACAATAGAGTAAAGAGATATCACTAAAGTAGGACCAGTTGAAATCAACATGTACCGATCACTTTTCATGTGATTTTCATGCCACATTTTTCATAATTGATCTATGTCATTTAGCTATGCTAATTTATGTGACCATGGAAGGTTTAGTTATGATTGATATAACAAAAACCGCTATGATCCTAAGTTGATATGGTTAATTGACAAAATTGTTTGTGCCTTAAAAATAATGACAATATTGAGCTCACTAAAGTCTAACATTTTTTCATAATACATATATGACCCAGTGGAAGATTGTAAGATCTATTTTGGGGTCACACATGTGTATAATAAAGTGTTAGGATCATTATTTAATAAGTCAAATATTATGTGGTCACTTTTGTAATAAAGTAAAGACTTGAGGCATAAGCGTTATGAAATAATTAATTGTGGATACTTTTATCAATTTCTAGATTGATGAAATGGCCAAACTAGAAATTGAATCTTTATAAATAGAGGGTTATATTTCATCACCATATTTGTTTTGGAAGATCTATTCCTTAATTGAGAAACCAAAAGCACAGATTCATCATACTCACTTCCGCTTATGTTTTTATTCATTAGAAGCTGATATGATTTATGGATTTCTAAAATTTCAACATTATGTACTCAGGCTTATACCACCAACCTGCATTAAATTCTGCGTCGGCGAGCTCAGCGTCTAGCTGAGAAGGAAGATCAACTCTATTGTCTTTGTAATGATAAAAATTATCAGATTCTTGAGTGGTGACAATGATTCGTTTCAACCATATTACCATCTGACCACCGATAAACCCAGGGATTAGAATCCGAACAGGAAACCCATGATCTGGTGCATTCATCCCTTAAATCCAAATTTGAAACGAGTTTATCCATGGTGAATTTCATTGGCCGTTTTACCAATCCAGTCACTTCCATTGGGCTTTAGGCACGTGACCATGGTTACGGGGGTTATAAAACCATGCTTTACACGTCTTCCTCGTCTGGTACCATAGTCGGTTTAAGAAACATGGTTTGGTTCAGGGTTGAGGACGACTCGGACCGAGTTGAATCTTGAATCTGGAGGCTTGTAGGAATGAATGACTTGGAAATTTTGTATAATCACAAATAATATTGAAACTGAGCCTTTCTCTCTATCTTTTCTACTTTAAGTGAGATAAAGATCTCAGCACGAAAATGCATTCATGAAGGCTACTAGTGCAATGTGTATGCTATTCGGAAGTATCGTGACGAATTACACGTCTGGGATCATTTGTGATAATTTTTCTAAATCTAATATATTAATAATAACTGAGAAGTTCTAAAATATTAATTTAATCAATATTCAATCTTTAAAAAATTAAGGATCTTCTTAATTTTATTGCTTCCAATAGTAGGACCACTAATGTGGTTTTTAAAAATTAAAAATTAATTTTTTTATTTGACAAGAATCGAACCAAAATCAAACTGAATATTAGAAAAGTATAGAATGAGTATTAGAATTTAGGATCTGAAGAACCGGAACTGAATCGAATATCCGAAAGCTCAGCCCTACAAAAAATCATGAATAAAAAAACCAAATCGATAGTTGGGAAAAAACAACTCTCCATATCAGGATTGTCAATCATGGACTAACACGTGGCGGTCCTGATCCGGTTACAAAAGTCACAAACAAGGGATCGATTCTCTTCTTTTACTTAACTTTTGAATTTTTATTATTAATTTTTAAGAACCGAATATTGGGCAGCGATGGAACTGGTCTAATTCCTGAATTTTTTTTTTGTTTCGTAGCCAAAATCTATAAGCATTGTATAACTTTCGTTTTTGATCATTTCAAAGATGACAAAGAAATTAAAACCAAGAAGTTCTTACAAAACAAGATAATAAAATAAAAAGCCAACAAATTTAGTTCATCGTAACTCAAAATTTTAAAAATCAAAGCCCAAAACAATTGATAGTGAAAGGAAATACACATAAATAGAACAAAGATGTAAAGAGAAACGTAAACACTAGAGAAGAGGCAAAAATCTCAAGAAACACCATAAAGGAGACCCAAACTTGACATCAAAGTTGAGGAAACTAACTTCAAAAAGATTGCAAGCTCCAAGAGAAAGGCCAAACAAACAGACGCACAATACTCTTCCAATAATGAATAGTTCTAGCTCTCGGATGAAGAACACAAAGACTATTATTCAGAAAAAAAAACCGAGATGACAGCAGGAAAAAAACCCGAAGAGAAGCGAAGTCAACTCAACGAGAAAAGATTGAACAACACCAAAAAAATCTCACATAAATGACGGTCAAACAAATGACCACACAATCACTAAGCGGCATGTTAACAAATTGGTCCATTTTCGAATTCAAAATTAGTTTTGTTGTCTTTATTATTTGTTTTGTTGACTATTTATTTTGCTAACTATTTATTTTAGGATTTACTATACTTATGTGTACATTTTTGCAAAATAATTAGGTTTTAATGATTTTCAACTCCAAATTCATTGTGGTTTGAAAGAGAATTTTTTTCGATATGCTATATCTTTCATTCATTCTTCTTTTCTCATGTATCATATTCTAAATGATTATACTAATTTATAGATTTTATGTTCTCATTAATCTTTAGCATCAGTAGTATATATTCTTTATAAAAAAAATCTATACTAAAATTTGTAATTTGTTGTTATCTAATAAATTGAAACTTGTTTCATTTTATTTGAACAAAGAATAAAAAGTACAATTTCTTTGATGCTTGTGTGTACGATGGTAATTATCTGTGTACACAATAATCATGCAGTCTACATACACTAGTTCATAATATTGTATACAAGCTACGTGATCAACATTTTCTAATGGATTAACACTTTATTGTGTACACATATTTCAAAGTGTCATTATTTGAAAATGTGTCCATCGACAACATCATTGTGTACATATTGTATATTTCAGATAATTAGTATCGTTTACAAAAATGTCAGAAATTTGTGTTGTTTTCTGTGTTCAAATTAAGCGAAATAAGTATGTATTTATAGTGTTAAAAAAATTATGAATTTTGGTAAAAATTTATTTTTATTTTATAAAAATATATAGTATCAACTAATTAGTTTTAAATATTTAGGATAAAAAATATAAAATATATTTAAAATGTCACACATGACATAAAAACGAAGGGTCTAATAAACAAAAAGAAAATTTCTCTTTCATAGACAAACTACATTTAAAGCTTAAATTCTCTAAAATATTATTACTTTGAACAAGTGCACCTAGGGATAAATATTTTTTATGAACTATGACTAAAAACAATGAAAAAGTTCTCAAAAATATTATCCCTATTTAAAAAAAAAAAAAATTAATAACATGAATTTTTTCTTCTTCTTCTTCAAAAATGTTAATAACACTGGAAACTACTTTCAAAATATATTTACGATATAATGAATCATCATATTTGTGGGCGCACTAATCGATTTGGGCCAATTAATGGGCTCGGGTCGGCTAGAAGTGAATGGAAGATAGGAATGGGCTAGAAAGCCCACCTGGAACCCATCTGCGTTGAGAGATAGCTCAGTGCGCAGAGAGCAGAGAGAGGGCTCAGCACGCTGAGAGCAGAGAGAGAGCTCATCGCGCGGAGAGCAGAGAGAGAGCTCAGCGCGTGGAGAGCAGAGGGGACTCAGCGCGCAGAGAGCAGAGAGAGAGCTCATCGCGCGGAGAGCAGAGAGAGAGCTCAGCGCGTGGAGAGCAGAGGGGACTCAGCGCGCAGAGAGCAGAGAGAGAGCTCATCGCGCGGAGAGCAGAGAGAGAGCTCAGCGCGTGGAGAGCAGAGGGGCCTCAACGTGCAGAGAGCAGAGGGAGCTCAGCGTGCGGTGAGCAAAGGAAGCTCAGCGCGCGGAGCGCGCGGTGAGCAGAGGAAGCTCAGCGTGTGGAGTACACGGTGAACGGAGGAAGCCCAGCGCGTAGAGCACGCAGTGAGCCGAGGAAGCTCGGCGTGTAGAGCACGCAGTGAGCAGAAGAAGTTTAGCGTGCGGAGTTCGAGGTGAGTGGAGAGGGCTCGATGCGTAACAGGCCATTCGAGGCCTGCGAGAGGGAGAAATGGATAATGGGCCGGTAAAGCCCATCACGAGCAGAACTCTGTGCGGATCATATTAGTGTGTTGGGAAGCCCAGTTCGCGAGGCTCGAGAGACGCGAGTAAGCTGGCCGGTACGAGGAGTTCGAAAGGGGTAACGGCATATCAAGGGCATTGAAAACGCATTGAAGA